>CM049383.1:305000-327500 GCA_026937815.1 Etheostoma perlongum
TATATATATGTGTGTGTTATATATATATATGTGTGTATATATATATATGTGTGTGTGTATATATATATATGTGTGTGTGTATATATATATGTGTGTATATATATATGTGTGTGTATATATATATATGTGTGTGTATATATATATATATATATGTGTGTGTATATATATATATATGTGTGTGTATATATATATATATGTGTGTGTATATATATATATATATGTGTGTGTATATATATATGTGTGTGTATATATATATATGTGTGTGTATATATATGTGTGTGTATATATATATATGTGTGTGTATATATATATATGAAGCAGAGTTGTGACGTCGGAGACGCTGCAGCGTCCTTGAGGAGAAAACTGATGAATCAACAACAGAAACACAGATTAATGACACACACATTCAGGCGTGTGTCTCTCTGTGTGTGTGTGTGTGTGTGTTCTGCCTGTGTGTGTGTGTGTGTGTGTGTGTGTGTGTGTGTGTGTGTGTGTGTGTGTGTGTGTGTTCCGCCTGTCAGATCACTGTCATCATCTTCTTTTCTTTCTGCTGCTGCAGCGTGATTGGTTACTGAGTCAGTGGGCCTGAACGCCTTCAAAACAACACACACAGAAACACACACACATAAACAGACACTCACACACACGCGAAACAGAAATGATGATAACAGTTTTTGGGGAGAGAAGAAACCAGAAACTCTTTTATTTAATAAGCTGATATCACACAAGTTTACCTCAAATAATAATAACCATAATAATAACATAATAATAATAGTTATTATTAGTGATGTGTAATGTTCCATCTGATCTCTTCTGTAGACCTGGTCCACCTCACCTGTCAGTCAGTAGGCTCCGCCCACGAGGACCTGTCGCCCGTGGTTACCAGGATGTTCTGCACACCAGAGTCACAGGACCAAGGTAACACACACAGATGCTAACAGATGCTAACTGACGGATGCTAACAGACAGGTGTACAGATCACAGACACTCTGGTCAATATTACCCTGACTACAAACGGACTCTTCTTCAGTCCATTTGTCCGTTATATAATATAATATTATATAATATATTTAAATGTTGCTCGATACAAAATATGAATGTGTGTGTGTGTGTGTGCACACAGAGAGCCGCCCCACCCTCCTCTGGTGTCTCTACTTCAACATGGCCGACGGCTCCGGGCTGGGGGGGGAAGGTCACGACCTCCCCAGCAACGTGCACCTGGTCTCAGGACCGGACGCTGGACTGGGACATGAACACACCGTCAGACAGGTCTCTCACACACACACACACAGAGAGACACACACACACACACACACACACACACACTTGTCGGCATACTATACTATGACTGTTCTTAATTAATTATTACTCAAATTCCTATTTTAAAATAGCACCAGTAGATTTTTCCGGTAAATTAAAACAAGCTTTATTATCCGGTTTGTTCAGGCGCAGGCGATCTTCCAGAAGGTTCTCCCTGAGGAGGACTTCTGTCCTCCAGCCCCCAACCCTGAAGACATCATCTACGACGGAGACAACAACCCGGCCTCCACGCCAGGAGACGGGGACGAGACAGCGGAGGAGAAGGAAGTGGAGGAGAAGGAAGAGGAGGAGAAGGAAGAGGAGGAGAAGGAAGAGGAGAAGTGTCTGCAGACGGAGGAGTAACACACAAAAGTCTACAAATGTTCCACAGAAGCCAAAACCTCCTGCAGTGCATTGTGGGTTAAAGTTGCCTTCAATCTTTATTATTTTTGTGCTTTGTGTCTTATTTAAATATTAAATTTGTTCTGTTGAAAAATTAAAGTATCAACGTGCATTAAAACTGTCATCACTTCATTTGGAAAGTCATTGAGGCGTCTGGTTGACCGAGCATCACCAGACTGGACCTATCACATCATTCTGACTATGCTAAGCTAACTGTAGCTATAACTTAGATTCCCACTGTATCAGGGAGAGCTGATCTCACCAGCTGGATCTCCATGGTTACCACATGGATGGTCTGTAGGCCATTAGAGGCTTTTATTTTGACAGGTCGCAGACCTTCGGGTCCCTGAAAGCAGCGCAGACCTTCGCGTCAGGGACCCAGAGGTCTGCGCTGCCTTCAGGGACCCGGAGGTCTGCGCCAAGGTCTGCGCTGCCTTCAGGAACCCGGAGGTCTGACCTTTGGGTCCCTGAAGGCAGCGCAGACCTTCGCACAGACCTTGGGGTCCCTGAAGGCAGCGCAGACCTTGGCGTCACGGACCCAGAGGTCTGCGCTGCCTTCAGGGACCCGGAGGTCTGCGCTGCCTTCAAGGACCCAAAGGTCTGCGCTGCCTTCAGGGACCCTAAGGTCTGCGCTGCCTTCAGGTACCCGGAGGTCTGCGCTGCCTTCAGGGACCCGAAGGTCTGCGCTAAGGTCTGCACTGCCTTCAGGGACCCGGAGGTCTGCGCTGCCTTCAGGGACCCGGAGGTCTGCGCGAAGGTATGCGCTGCCTTCAGGGACCCTGAGGTCTGCGCGAAGGTATGCGCTGCCTTCAGGGACCCGGAGGTCTGCGCTGCCTTCAGGGACCCGGAGGTCTGCGCTGCCTTCAGGGACCCGGAGGTCTGCGCGAAGGTATGCGCTGCCTTCAGGGACCCTGAGGTCTGCGCGAAGGTATGCGCTGCCTTCAGGGACCCGGAGGTCTGCGCTGCCTTCAGGGACCCGGAGGTCTGCGGTGCCTTCAGGGACCCGGAGGTCTGCGCTGCCCTCAGGGACCCGGAGGTCTGCGCTGCCTTCAGGGACCGCGCTGCCTTCAGGAACCCGGAGGTCTGCGCTCAGGTCTGCGCTGCCTTCAGGGACCCGGAGGTCTGCGCTGCCTTCAGGGACCCTGAGGTCTGCGTGAAGGTATGAGCTGCCTTCAGGGACCAGAGGTCTGCGCTGCCTTCAGGGACCCGAGGGTCTGCGCTGCCTTCAGGGACCCGGAGGTCTGCGCTGCCTTCAGGGACCCGGAGGTCTGCGCTGCCTTCAGGGACCCGGAGGTCTGCGCTGCCTTCAGGGACCCGAAGGTCTGCGCTAAGGTCTGCACTGCCTTCAGGGACCCGAAGGTCTGCGCTAAGGTCTGCGCTGCCTTCAGGGACCCGGAGGTCTGCGCTGCCTTCAGGGACCCGGAGGTCTGCGCTGCCTTCAGGGACCCAGAGGTCTGCGCGAAGGTCTGTGCTGCCTTCAGGGACCCGGAGGTCTGCGCTGCCTTTAGGAACCCGGAGGTCTGCGCGAAGGTCTGCGCTGCCTTCAGGAACCCGGAGGTCTGCGCTCAGGTCTGCGCTACCTTCAGGGACCTAAAGGTCTGCACTGCCTTCAGGGACCCAGAGGTCTGCGCTGCCTTCAGGGACCCAAAGGTCTGCGCTGCCTTCAGGGACCCAAAGGTCTGCGCTGCCTTCAGGGACCCAAAGGTCTGCGCTGCCTTCAGGGACCCGGAGGTCTGCGCTAAGGTCTGCACTGCCTTCAGGGACCTGAAGGTCTGCGCTAAGGTCTGCGCTGCCTTCAGGGACCCGGAGGTCTGCGCTGCCTTCAGGGACCCGGAGGTCTGCGCTGCCTTCAGGGACCCAAAGGTCTGCGCTGCCTTCAGGGACCCAAAGGTCTGCGCTGCCTTCAGGGACCCGGAGGTCTGCGCTGCCTTCAGGGACCCGGAGGTCTGCGCTAAGGTCTGCACTGCCTTCAGGGACCTGAAGGTCTGCGCTAAGGTCTGCGCTGCCTTCAGGGACCCGGAGGTCTGCGCTGCCTTCAGGGACCCGGAGGTCTGCGCTGCCTTCAGGGACCCGGAGGTCTGCGCTGCCTTCAGGGACCCGGAGGTCTGCGCTGCCTTTAGGAACCCGGAGGTCTGCGCGAAGGTCTGCGCTGCCTTCAGGAACCCGGAGGTCTGCGCTCAGGTCTGCGCTACCTTCAGGGACCTAAAGGTCTGCACTGCCTTCAGGGACCCAGAGGTCTGCGCTGCCTTCAGGGACCCAAAGGTCTGCGCTGCCTTCAGGGACCCGGAGGTCTGCGCGAAGGTATGCGCTGCCTTCAGGGACCCTGAGGTCTGCGCGAAGGTATGCGCTGCCTTCAGGGACCCGGAGGTCTGCGGTGCCTTCAGGGACCCGGAGGTCTGCGCTGCCCTCAGGGACCCGGAGGTCTGCGCTGCCTTCAGGGACCGCGCTGCCTTCAGGGACCAAAAGGTCTGCGCTGCCTTCAGGGACCAAAAGGTCTGCGCTGCCTTCAGAGACCCTGAGGTCTGCGCGAAGGTATGCGCTGCCTTCAGGGACCCGGAGGTCTGCGCTGCCTTCAGGGACCCGAAGGTCTGCGCTGCCTTCAGGGACCCGAAGGTCTGCGCTGCCTTCAGGAACCCGGAGGTCTGCGCTCAGGTCTGCGCTACCTTCAGGGACCTAAAGGTCTGCGCTGCCTTCAGGGACCCAGAGGTCTGCGCTGCCTTCAGGGACCCGAAGGTCTGCGCTGCCTTCAGGAACCCGGAGGTCTGCGCTCAGGTCTGCGCTACCTTCAGGGACCTAAAGGTCTGCGCTGCCTTCAGGGACCCAGAGGTCTGCGCTGCCTTCAGGGACCCGGAGGTATGCGCTGCCTTCAGGGACCCGGAGGTCTGCGCTGCCTTCAGGGACCCGAAGGTCTGCGCTGCCTTCAGGAACCCGGAGGTCTGCGCTCAGGTCTGCGCTACCTTCAGGGACCTAAAGGTCTGCGCTGCCTTCAGGGACCCAGAGGTCTGCGCTGCCTTCAGGGACCCGGAGGTCTGCGTGAAGGTATGAGCTGCCTTCAGGGACCCAGAGGTCTGCGCTGCCTTCAGGGACCCGAGGGTCTGCGCTGCCTTCAGGGACCCGGAGGTCTGCGCTGCCTTCAGGGACCCGGAGGTCTGCGCTGCCTTCAGGGACCCGGAGGTCTGCGCTGCCTTCAGGGACCCGGAGGTCTGCGCTGCCTTCAGGGACCCGAAGGTCTGCGCTAAGGTCTGCACTGCCTTCAGGGACCTGAAGGTCTGCGCTAAGGTCTGCGCTGCCTTCAGGGACCCGGAGGTCTGCGCTGCCTTCAGGGACCCGGAGGTCTGCGCTGCCTTCAGGGACCCGGAGGTCTGCGCTGCCTTCAGGGACCCGGAGGTCTGCGCGAAGGTCTGTGCTGCCTTCAGGGACCCAAAGGTCTGTGCTGCCTTCAGGGACCCGGAGGTCTGCGCTGCCTTTAGGAACCCGGATGTCTGCGCGAAGGTCTGCGCTGCCTTCAGGAACCCGGAGGTCTGCGCTCAGGTCTGCGCTACCTTCAGGGACCTAAAGGTCTGCACTGCCTTCAGGGACCCAGAGGTCTGCGCTGCCTTCAGGGACCCAAAGGTCTGCGCTGCCTTCAGGGACCCAAAGGTCTGCGCTGCCTTCAGGGACCCAAAGGTCTGCGCTGCCTTCAGGGACCCAAAGGTCTGCGCTGCCTTCAGGGACCCAAAGGTCTGCGCTGCCTTCAGGGACCCAAAGGGTGCCTTCAGGGACCCAAAGGTCTGCGCTGCCTTCAGGGACCCAAAGGTCTGCGCTGCCTTCAGGGACCCGGAGGTCTGCGCTGCCTTCAGGGACCCGGAGGTCTGCGCTAAGGTCTGCACTGCCTTCAGGGACCCGGAGGTCTGCGCTGCCTTCAGGGACCTAAAGGTCTGCGCTGCCTTCAGGGACCCAAAGGTCTGCGCTGCCTTCAGGGACCCGGAGGTCTGCGCTGCCTTCAGGGACCCGGAGGTCTGCGCTAAGGTCTGCGCTGCCTTTAGGGACCCGGAGGTCTGCGCTAAGGTCTGCACTGCCTTCAGGGACCTGAAGGTCTGCGCTGCCTTCAGGGACCCGGAGGTCTGCGCTGCCTTCAGGAACCCGGAGGTCTGCGCTGCCTTCAGGGACCCGGAGGTCTGCGCTGCCTTCAGGGACCCGGAGGTCTGCGCTGCCTTCAGGGACCCGGAGGTCTGCGCGAAGGTCTGTGCTGCCTTCAGGGACCCAAAGGTCTGTGCTGCCTTCGGGGACCCGGAGGTCTGCGCTGCCTTTAGGAACCCGGAGGTCTGCGCTGCCTTTAGGAACCCGGAGGTCTGCGCGAAGGTCTGCGCTGCCTTCAGGAACCCGGAGGTCTGCGCTCAGGTCTGCGCTACCTTCAGGGACCTAAAGGTCTGCACTGCCTTCAGGGACCCAGAGGTCTGCGCTGCCTTCAGGGACCCAAAGGTCTGCGCTGCCTTCAGGGACCCAAAGGTCTGCGCTGCCTTCAGGGACCCGAAGGTCTGCGCTAAGGTCTGCGCTGCCTTCAGGGACCCAAAGGTCTGCGCTGCCTTCAGGGACCCGAAGGTCTGCGCTGCCTTCAGGGACCCGTCTGACCGTTCCCAGCTGATTGTCGGGTTCTTCTAATGGCGTTTTTCCATTGATCGTAACAACTCTACTCGGCTTGACGCATTCTCCGTCCGTTTTCCGTTGCAGATTGAGTAACGCCTCAGCGTGGCTGGTTACCATAGCTACGCGTGATGTAATTTTCAACGTGATTCACAACAGCACGTCGGCTACTCGCCAATGTTTTGTTTCAAAAGAAGCTAAAGGAAGCAACAAAAATCACCGCTAAAAAAACAGGAGTTTGGGAATTCCGACGGAATTCAGACGTCGACATGAAGACACCAAAGGGTAAGTTAAGTTTCCTGGTAACGTTAGCTAACATTAGCATGTGTTAGGGACCCCGGTCAGTATTTACTATACGCTATATAAAGTACATGAACTTTAGCAACCATGATTACACAACAAAATATGTCTGCTGTGTACTGTTTGGAAAACCGCCGCCGCAGACCGTCTGGTGGGCTCGATTTCCGACGGGTGAAATCTCTGGTTCTGGTTCTGACCTGCTGGGCTTGGTATAATCTTTATGAGAGTCATGGAGAGGCTTATGACGACTGGGATGCATCTGGGCCAGCAGAGCCGGGGGGGACACTGTCACAGGGTGCAGGGGACGAAGACCAGGATGGACGGGAGGGTTTGATGCGCTACTTGAAGAGTTAAATAAAAACTTTTCTTTGATATATTGTCTTGTTTTTTTAAAGTAACAGTATGCAATATTGGAAACAACATAAATCCCCTAATATATAGTTTTATAATATATAATATATAGCCCTTAATATTGAACAGTTAAAGTGAGAATAGTGCAGAGAGATAATCTGGCGGTGTCTGGATAGATGTTTTTTTTTTTTTTTTTAAATGTCCCGTTTGTTCCGGACACACACTCTGCACTCTGGTCTGCTAACGCAGCGATCCGACCAATCAGCAGTCTGCTAAAGACGCAGCGATCCGACCAATCAGCAGTCTGCTAACGCAGCGATCCGACCAATCAGCAGTCTGCAGGTTTCCACGTCACCTTTTGGTATCGTATCAGCTCGCTTAGAACCTCGACTGAGGTAGTACTACATAAAGTACCTGGTAGCAGGTCCCAGGGATATTATGTAGTACTACATAAAGTACCTGGTAGCAGGTCCCAGGGATATTATGTAGTACTACATAAAGTACCTGGTAGCAGGTCCCAGGGACTTTATGTAGTACTACATAAAGTACCTGCTAGCAGGTCCCAGGGACTTTATGTAGTACTACATAAAGTACCTGCAAGCAGGTCCCAGGGACTTTATGTAGTACTACATAAAGTACCTGCTAGCAGGTCCCAGGGACTTTATGTAGTACTACATAAAGTACCTGGTAGCAGGTCCCAGGGACTTTTTTTCGTAATGGAAAACCCAAAAAGGCGAGTAGAGTACAGTCGAGGCGAGTAGAGTAGAGTACAGTCTAGGCGAGTAGAGTAGAGTACAGTCGAGGCGAGTAGAGTAGAGTACAGTCGAGGCGAGTAGAGTACAGTCCAGGCGAGTAGAGTCTAGGCGAGTAGAGTAGAGTAGAGTAGAGTAGAGTAGAGTCTAGGCGAGTAGAGTAGAGTAGAGTAGAGTAGAGTAGAGTAGAGTAGAGTCTAGGCGAGTAGAGTAGAGTAGAGTAGAGTAGAGTAGAGTAGAGGCGAGTAGAGTAGAGTAGAGTAGATACCACGCAGGGGAAAACCGCCATAAGTTTAAGTTTTCTGTACTGATAAATAATGTCATAAGATATTAGACCTTTTCAAAATAAGAGTGTCTGGTGTGAGTATTGTTATTAATCTGGTCTGAATGCAGTACTGCTGCCTCCTGCTGGCCGGCGGACGGAACTGCACCTAAAGGGAGGGTGGACACAATAACGCGAACACCTGGAATCCAGACTATTACTCTATTAAAGTTTAAAAAAATAAATATTTACCAACTCGTCCTTCAAACTGGAGATTTGAGGATTTCACATCAGTTTAACGTCCATCTAATATTTAAAGTTTTTAATCATGAAAAATAAGATTGTCTCAAAAATAAGTGACAAATTTTAAAAAGTGTGGGGGGGGCAAGAAAAAGTAGAAATTAATTTAGTTTTTAGTAATTATGACTTTTGAACCTTTAATATTTTAGGAAAACAGTTTTTAATCAGATTATACCGAGGAAGAAAAAACGATAGTGTGTGTGTCTCTCTGCGTGTGTGTGTGTCTCTCTGCGTCTGTCTCTCTGCGTGTGTCTCTGTGTCTCTCTGCGTGTGTGTGTGTCTCTCTGCGTCTGTCTCTCTGTGTGCGTGTGTCTCTCTGCGTGTGTGTGTGTGTCTCTCTGCGTGTGTGTGTGTCTCTCTCTGCGTGTGTGTGTGTGTGTGTCTCTCTGCGTGTGTGCGTGTGTCTCTCTGCGTGTGTGTGTCTCTCTGCGTGTGTGTGTGTCTCTCTGCGTGTGTGTGTGTCTCTGCGTGTGTGTGTGTCTCTGCGTGTGTGTGTGTGTGTCTCTGTGTGTGTGTGTGTCTCTGCGTGTGTGTGTGTGTCTCTCTGCGTGTGTGTGTGTCTCTCTGCGTGTGTGTGTGTCTCTCTGCGTGTGTGTGTCTCTCTGCGTGTGTGTGTGTCTCTCTGCGTGTGTGTGTGTCTCTCTGCGTGTGTGTGTGTCTCTCTGCGTGTGTGTGTGTCTCTCTGCGTGTGTGTGTGTCTCTCTGCGTGTGTGTGTGTGTTAAATAATGAGTTGAAGGAGAGAAAGTGGACTTTAATGTTTTTATTGTTTTCATCAGGTCTGAGATCAGTTTACAGTCGTCGTCCACGGCGACCGCCCTTCCTCCTGGTGGAGTCTGACGGGATCGGAGTCACGTCCTCTAAAACACCACAGAAGAAGAAACAGGGTCACACACGGGCTCCAAGCAGTCTGTGTTATTGTGCGTCTGTGTGTTATTGTGCGTCTGTGTGTTATTGTGCGTCTGTGTGTTATTGTGCGTCCTCACCGATGCGTCCAATCTTCATGCCAGATCGAGCCAGAGCTCTGAGAGCGGACTGAGCCCCGGGACCAGGAGTCTTAGTCCTGAAAGAGAGACACACACACACACTTTAACTCAGGAGCATGTGAGGACATCCTGATCATCTTACTCTAGAAACTACAACTCACCCTCCAGGACTACAACTTCTGACCATTTTTAGGGTACAATAAAACCCAGACAGACCCGTGGCCCCCCCAGCGTACCTGTTGCCCCCCGTGGCCCTCAGCTTGATGTGCAGGGCCGTGGCCCCCCCAGCGTACCTGTTGCCCCCCGTGGCCCTCAGCTTGATGTGCAGGGCCGTGGCCCCCCCAGACAGACCCGTGGCCCCCCCAGGCGTACCTGTTGCCCCCCGTGGCCCTCAGCTTGATGTGCAGGGCCGTGGCCCCCCCAGACAGACCCGTGGCCCCCCCAGGCGTACCTGTTGCCCCCCGTGGCCCTCAGCTTGATGTGCAGGGCCGTGATGCCGAGCTCTTTGCAGCGCTGAGCCACGTCCTGGGCAGCCAACATGGCGGCGTACGGGGACGACTCGTCTCTGTCGGCCTTCACCTTCATCCCCCCCGTCACGCGGCAGATCGTCTCCCTGGAAACACACCAACACATCAGGCACTACACATCCCACAATGCTTTGGGACAGCAGAACGAGGAGCTATGTGAAGGCCACTGAGTCCAAATTAAATGATTTAATAAATGTAATAACTTATGTCACCAGTTAGTTCCTGTTAAATGGAAACCACTGATGGGGAAAGGGGGATTCCTATGACAGTGAATGCACCACGAGGCTGAGGGGGTCTGCAGGGTAAAGTCAGACCCCGAGACCAGAAGGGGGGGGGTCTTACTTCCCGGAGAGGTCGGTGACGTGGACGAAGGTGTCGTTGAAGGAGGCGAAGATGTGACAGACGCCGAACACGTTCTCCCCCTCGGCCACCTGGGGGCCCAGGCTGATCACCTGCTCCTCCTTCTTCTCCTTGCCTTTACGAGGAGCCATGTCTGCAGGGACACACACACACCATCACACACAGAGACACACACCATCACACACAGAGACACACACCATCACACACAGAGACACACACCATCACACACAGAGACACACACCATCACACACAGAGACACACACCATCACAGAGACACACCATCACAGAGACACACACCATCACACACAGAGACACACACCATCACACACAGAGACACACCATCACACACAGAGACACACACCATCACACACAGAGACACACACCATCACACACAGAGACACACACCATCACACACAGAGACACACACACACAAATAAGGGCCTGTGTGTGTTTGTGACTGTGTGTGTTGACCTTTGCACCATCACACCCAGTCTACCACAGTACCTTCACTGCATTTCTGGGAGGGATTTTTATTCTTGTGTGTTGTGTTATGGTTGGGTTGTGTTATGGTTGGGTTGTGTTATGGTTGGGTTGTGTTATGGTTGTGTTGCTCCTGATGCCTAACATGTCCTTCGGGAAGAATGAAGCATCTAATGTCAGAGCGGTCTACAGGCTGTCCGGTAATGGAACTACCGTGAAACTACCCACATGGTAGCTCTGGCTAACCAACACCGATGCTAACAGAGACGCTAACACCGATGCTAACAGAGACGCTAACACCGATGCTAACTGAGACGCTCACAGACTCCAGTTTTGGGTTTAATGAGGTAAAACGTGCATGCGGACTGTTAGACTGGATATAAAACGGGAGTCTAACACACAACGGTCTCAGAGCAGCCGCTTCCTTAAACACCCTAAAACCTGCACCGAGTTTGGTTGGCACCGGGTATTAAACCCGCGTTTACCCGGGCAGGGGGGGGCAGGTCAGACCGCATGTTAGAGAACTAGGGTCCCTGTGTCCACGCCGGGACACCACTCGCTGCTACTGGACATATCCGGGGACACCTTCAGCTGGACGGACTTACTGGTCTTTACCTGTCCAACCACCACCAACATGTTAACAGAACTGATGCATACCATCTACGTATGAAATGTCCTGTATGGACATCTAGATGTCTCAGTAGTATATGAAATGTCCTGTATGGACATCTAGATGTCTCAGTAGTATATGAAATGTCCTGTATGGACATCTAGATGTCTCAGTAGTATATGAAATGTCCTATATGGACATCTAGATGTCTCAGTAGTATATGAAATGTCCTGCATGGACATGGACATCTAGATGTCTCAGTAGTATATGAAGTGTCCTATATGGACATGGACATCTAGATGTCTCAGCAGTATATGAAATACCCTGCATGGACATCTAGATGTCTCAGTAGTATATGAAGGAGTTTCCTCCTCTATTCTGACTGAGCTGGACATTAAGGAGCTCCGGTTGCATAATTCAGAGATGTTGAAGAATGGCATTTTATCGGAAAGGACAGAAGTGAGACCCGGTAGTGTGGACAGCGTTGATGGGACTGTCTTTAACTGTCTGTCTCCAACAGTGTCCGGTTATGGCCGATTTACCGGCGATAGGGCACTTCAACCGGCTCTTGTAAAGTAAAAGCTAAAGTAACGAGTTAACCCAATATACCGTTAGAAAGGTAAGAGGTCAGTTTACACCATTACATCAACTTAAAACATCAACAGAGCATTTATATTCGCATTTTAACAGATATGTTGATACAACGTGGACACAGGGACGCTAGCAGCTACGCGTTTAATACATCATACATGTTTATCACATGGACATATTTACCAGATGGACATATTTAGGCTGATGGGTCGATAACCTGCGCACGAGACACTAATAGGTGAGATACATTAGTCACACGTGAAGATAAGTTCAGCTCCGGCTAACTAACACCGATACAAACAGAGATGCTAACAGGGATGCTAACAGGCTCCAGTTTTCATAAGTTTTGGGTTTAATGACCAAACGCACGTGCTGACTGTTAGCGCCGACTGTAAGAAGATGATATCGGCACCGAATATACCGGGAAAGTTCACCAAATACCGGTTAGCCGTCTGAGAAGCAGCCGTTTCCTTAAACACCCTAAAACCTGCACGGGGTTTGGTTGGTACCGGGTATTAAAACCGCGTTTACCCGGGCAGGGGGGGTAGGGCCAGACCGCATGTTAGAGCTACGAGCAGCTACGAGTTTACACACACCAGATGGACATGTCTAGGCTGATGGACACCGACTGCAGACTGTAAATAATGAGTAAAATGAACCGGGAGTCTCCGCTCGGAGCTAAGATGGCGCCATGTTGCACACCACGGACAGAAACACGGACAGAAAAACGTCTAAAATCCGACATTAAGTTCCCCTCAGACACACAATATCCCCGCGAACACCACCCAGAAGCGTCGCACAGTACACCCAGACTCGGTAAATAGGTGGATGATTACCTGAAGAGCAGATTACAGTCGGATTAAAGCAGAGGAGAACTCACCGCTGTGTGTCTCTATACGAAGCAGAAACAAGAAAGGAAAGAACTTCCGCTTCCGGGGCCATAGGTGACGTCTCTTGATGAGCTCAAGCGCGGGAACAAACTGCTGCTGCCTAGTGGCATATATACATATCTATCTATATATATATATATATATATATATATATATATATATATATATATATATATATATATATATATATAGGTGGAGCTATGCTGCTCTTTACACGCTAAAAGTAGTGATTATTTACATGGAGTCTGGTGGAGATATGCTGCTCTATACACGCTAAAAGTAGTGATTATTTACATGGAGTCTGGTGGAGATATGCTGCTCTATACACACTAAAAGTAGTGATTATTTACATGGAGTCTGGTGGAGATATGCTGCTCTATACACTCTAAAAGTAGTGATTATTTACATGGAGTCTGGTGGAGATATGCTGCTCTATACGCACTAAAAGTAGTGATTATTTACATGGAGTCTGGTGGAGATATGCTGCTCTATACACGCTAAAAGTAGTGATTATTTACATGGAGTCTGGTGGAGATATGCTGCTCTATACACGCTAAAAGTAGTGATTATTTACATGGAGTCTGGTGGAGATATGCTGCTCTATACACGCTAAAAGTAGTGATTATTAACATGGAGTCTGGTGGAGATATGCTGCTCTATACACACTAAAAGTAGTGATTATTTACATGGAGTCTGGTGGAGATATGCTGCTCTATACACACTAAAAGTAGTGATTATTTACATGGAGTCTGGTGGAGATATGCTGCTCTATACACTCTAAAAGTAGTGATTATTTACATGGAGTCTGGTGGAGATATGCTGCTCTATACGCACTAAAAGTAGTGATTATTTACATGGAGTCTGGTGGAGATATGCTGCTCTATACACGCTAAAAGTAGTGATTATTTACATGGAGTCTGGTGGAGATATGCTGCTCTATACGCGCTAAAAGTAGTGATTATTTACATGGAGTCTGGTGGGTTTGGTGATAATGATGTCGGGGCTGTTTCATGTTAAACTAAAAGGATATTCCTCTTTAACTAAAAGGTCTCTCTCTGTAGGGATCCATCCCATAATGTTGTCAAACAGTTGTGTTTTCAGTGGATGAAAATAATAAAGTGTACCGACCAATCAGAAGGCAGAGTTTGACCACGTGAGTTTATTTACAGAAACACGTTGAATACGATGCAGAATAAGAAGAAAAACTTCAAAATGATTAAAAACACACTTTCTCCCTCTCTCTCACACACACACACACACACACACACACACACACACACTCACTGAGCATGCAATCAGTTAGTACAGTACAATATCTCAGTAGAAAAAGTTGATTATTGATTATTGATTCTGCTGAGCATGAACGCGGCGGACGGGAAACAGCTCAACCTGATTTTTGGATTTTATTTTTACAACAGAAATTAAAACATGAATGTTTTTATTTGTTATTCAGGAATCTTGTTTTAATTTCTGTTTCTGGAAGAAAACAAAACCTCGAGTTGCAGACTGATGCCAGCCTTTAATAATAACATAAAATAACATAAAATAACATAAAATAACATAAAATAAAATAATAACATAAAATAAAATAATAATAATAATAACATAAAATAAAATAATAATAACATAAAATAAATTAATAATAACATTAAATAACATAAAATAAAAATAACATAAAATAAAATAATAACATAAAATAAAATAAAATAATAACAAATAATATAATAAAATAATAACATAAATAAAATAAAATAATATGAACATATATAATAATTATAAATAATAATAATAATAAACAGTAAAATATATCAAATCAGATTCCTGAATTAATAAAAATAGCAAACGTTGCTGTTTCCTTAAATACCCCAAAAATTGCACAGAGAGTCGTAACCGTAGTTATTTTTGGAGTTTTTGAGAAAATATTTCAAATTATTTACCAAAGTTACACTAATGAGTTTTCTTTAATACTTGTTTTACTTTCATGTGGTTAGCTCACAGGCTAATGTTAGCATAACACCGCTATCTGTAGCTTTGATTGTTTTACGTGCCAAAGCAGATAAACGTTCCCTAAATACGTCATTATTATACGTTAAAATTATGTTGAATAAAAAATATGCAGAGGTTTGGCATCAGTCCTGGTTTTAGCATCGTTAGCATTCATAGCATTAACCACAGCAAGAGTTGTATGTTACCTTGTTGAAAAAGAGCTTATTTTGTGGCCGGAGGAAGCGCTAACAATGCTAACAATGCTAACGGTTGCTAGCGGTTGCTAACAACGCTAACGGATGCTAGCGGTTGCTAGCGGTTGCTAACAACGCTAACGGTTTCCCGCCGCGCTGCTGCGTATAACGTCTGTTCGTTGGAATAAAAAGTGAAATCGGCTTCAAGACAAATTCTTCAGTTTCAAGCAAAAACACCAAAATAAAAGAAACATCTCAAACTGTCTGCAAAGGTCAAAGGTCAAAGGTCAACGCTCACGGATCGGTACACCAGACTCTGTTTAGATTTTCAGCTATTTTGAATGTAGGACTTTTCCAGGAAGACGTCACATATTTTCTGGGAAAACCAGATTTGAAGGGTAACTAATATATTTGTATCAACCTGGACTCCATGTCCCATCATGCATTGGTGTGTGAGTGTCTGATGGAACTACAATCTCTGGAACTGGTCCAGTATTAAACAAGAAACAAGCTGTAATGTAACCCCGAAATCTCCATCACCGTTCCCTTTCATTTCAAACATTTTCTTTTTTAATCTAAACAGAGTCTGGTGTACCGATCCGTGAGCGTTGACCTTTGACCTTTGAGCCGGGACACTAAGCGGCGTCGAGATGTCGCGTAAATTAAAGGGCAGCGGCGCTGTTTTGGCAAAGACATTCAGCGGTTGCTAAGAGCAACGGTTTCCACATGCTATAAAGCACATTGTTGGGAAGATAAAGCTAAAAAACACGCAAGTGGTTCTCTAGAGGAGGGAGTCAGCCATGGCGAGAGAACGGCGAGGGAACGGCGAGGGAACGGCGAGGGAACGGCGAGGGACCGGGGAGGGAACGGCAAGTGAACGGCAAGGGCACGGCGAGGGAACGGCAAGGGACCGGGGAGAGAACGGCGAGGGCACGGCGAGGGAACGGCGAGGGACCGGGGAGAGAACGGCGAGGGCACGGCGAGGGAACGGGGAGGGAACGGCGAGGGAACGGGGAGGGAACGGGGAGGGAACGAGGAGGGACCGGTGAGGGACCGGTGAGGGACCGGGGAGGGAACGGTGAGGGAACGGGGAGGGAACGAGGAGGGACCGGTGAGGGACCGGTGAGGGACCGGTGAGGGACCGGGGAGGGAACGGGGAGGGACCGGTGAGGGACCGGTGAGGGACCGGTGAGGGACCGGGGAAGGAACGGTGAGGGAACGGGGAGGGAACGGTGAGGGAACGGGGAGGGAACAAGGAGGGACCGGTGAGGGACCGGTGAGGGACCGGGGAGGGACCGGTGAGGGAACGAGGAGGGACCGGTGAGGGACCGGGGAGGGAACGGGGAGGGACCGGTGAGGGACCGGGGAGGGAACAGAGAGGGACCGGTGAGGGACCGGTGAGGGACCGGGGAGGGACCGGTGAGGGAACGGGGAGGGAACAGAGAGGGACCGGTGAGGGAACCGGGAGGGACCGGGGAGGGAACGGGGAGGGAACCGGGAGAGACCGGTGAGGGACCGGGGAGGGACCGGTGAGGGACCGGGGAGGGACCGGGATGGACCGGTGAGGGAACCGGGAGGGAACGGGGAGGGACCGGGGAAGGGAGGGACCGGCAGGGAACGGGGAGGGAAGGGGAGGGACCGGTGAGGGAACGGGGAGGGACCGGTGAGGGACCGGGGAGGGAACAGAGAGGGACCGGGGAGGGAACGGCGAGGGAACGGGGAGGGACCGGGGAGGGAACGGGGAGGGACCGGTGAGGGACCGGGGAGGGACCGGTGAGGGACCGGGGAGGGAACGGAGAGGGACCGGGGAGGGAACGGCGAGGGAACGGTGAGGGAACGGGGAGGGACCGGGAGGGACCGGGAGGGACCGGGGAACGGGAGGGAACGGGAGGGACCGGGGAGGGACCGGGGAGGGACCGGTGAGGGAACGGGGAGGGAACAGAGAGGGACCGGGGAGGGACCGGGGAGGGACCGGTGAGGGACCGGGGAGGGACCGGTGAGGGAACGGGGAGGGAACAGAGAGGGACCGGGGAGGGACCGGGAGGGACCGGGGAGGGAACGGCATCAGAAAGCTTTCAATATACAACGCAATACATCCCATAATATTAAGTATAACATCGCATCGTCTCCGACGGCAACGAGAGCAGCTCAACGCCTTGGAGACAACAGCCGCAAAATATCAACGACGGCACCGTGTGTGTGTGTGTGTGTGTGTGTGTGTGTGTGTGAGTGTGAGTGTGTGTGTGTGTGTGTGTGTCTCTCTATGTGTGTGTGTGTGTGTGTGTGTGTGTGTGTGTAAGATCTGTAGAAAACATAATTGTCCAAACACCAAAAGGCCGAAGCGGGAAAACACAACACAAAGTCCTGCATGCAGAAACAGGAAGTACACAACCGCTCACACGGCTTCAAGAACTCCCTTTCCCATAAACCCTCAGCTCCTCTGGAAGATAATGCACTAGAACTACAGAGTAATGAACTATTAAAGGTCTTCAGACGCTCGCTGGGCCACGGCGTTGATATCTCACTACGGCAAAAACTACATGGAGCACGCATACATTTCCCATAATGCAACTGGAAATATACAGACGTATACTCATATCTCTTAAAGGGACAGATCTCTGAACGGGTCCTCTAGTACGGAATCACTGTAGGGTCAAAACTACAACCACTAATGGTATATAATGTGTCTGTGTGTGTGTGTATGTGTGTGTGTGTCTGTGTGTATGTGTGTGTGTGTGTGTGTGTGTGTGTCTGTGTGTATGTGTGTGTGTGTCTGTGTGTGTCTGTGTATGTATGTGTGTGTGTGTGTGTGTGTGTGTCTGTGTGTGTCTGTGTGTGTATGTGTGTGTGTGTCTGTGTGTGTCTGTGTGTGTGTGTGTCTGTGTGTATGTGTGTGTGTGTGTCTGTGTGTGTGTCTGTGTGTATGTGTGTGTCTGTGTGTGTGTGTGTGTGTGTGTGTGTGTGTGTGTCTGTGTGTATGTGTGTGTGTGTCTGTGTGTGTGTCTGTGTGTATGTGTGTGTCTGTGTGTGTGTGTGTGTGTGTGTGTGTCTGTGTGTATGTGTGTGTGTGTCTGTGTGTATGTGTGTGTGTGTCTGTGTGTGTGTCTGTGTGTATGTGTGTGTCTGTGTGTGTGTGTGTGTGTGTCTGTGTATGTGTGTGTCTGTGTGTATGTGTGTGTGTGTGTCTGTGTATGTATGTGTGTGTGTATAATAAAAAAATTAAAAATTAAAAAATATGAATAAGAAAAACAAATATTTTTTAGAATTTGGATGTGATCAAGAGATAACGGGTCTGATAATAATCAGTTACCATGGCGACGCTGGTCTCTATTATGGTTTATTCTATAAAGTTATTTCTCCAGTTTCTGTCTATTTGTCGTTGCTAATAAAGGTTTTAATACAAATTCAGGGCGAGTCGTTGTTAATCTTTAAAACATCGTAAAGCAGGAATTAGTCACTAAATATTTTGGGATCCACATTTAATTTCCACACGTCTGTAAATTCTGTGCATCTGATTGGCTGATCACAAAGGGGCGTGGCTGAAGTCCAAAGGGAGCTGAGAAGAAGAAGCTGATTGGTTGACGGTGCAGTTCGTTGCTGTGTCTGGCCCAAAAACTCAACACTTCCTGCCTGAAGTCACACGCCTGGCATGCTGTTAATCAATCAGTTGTCAAGGCGACGGTGGCCCGATCAAAAGACCCGCCCACTCTGGAAGTCAGCTGCATGGACAGAGAAGGAGAAGAAGAAACGTCATGGATAAAATAACATGCTGCTCTATACACACTAAAAGTAGTGATTATTTACATGGAGTCTGGTGGAGATATGCTGCTCTATACACGCTAAAATCACTGATTATTTACATGGAGTCTGGTGGAGATATGCTGCTCTATACATGCTAAAAGTAGTGATTATTTACATGGAGTCTGGTGGAGATATGCTGCTCTATACACGCTAAAAGTAGTGATTATTTACATGGAGTCTGGTGGAGATGTGCTGGCTGTTGTCTTACTTGCTGAGCGTGGAGGCGGAGCCTGAGCGATGGAAGTGGACAATCTGCCACTTCCCGTCGCGGCGGTGCCAGACCCTGGTCTCTTCTGATTGGGCGGTGCGAGGCGTCCCGTTGGCGTCGATGTACTGAGTCACTCTGATGTAAGCGATGCACGCCGCCTCCTCCCCCACCAGGTGGATGTGGGGGTTCAGGATGGTGGTGTGGACCGGTTTACTGTTCTTAGACCACACTGACACACAGACAGGTTAGAGAGAGACAGGTTAGAGAGAGATAGACAGGTTAAAGAGAGAGACAGGTTAGAGAGAGATAGACAGGTTAAAGAGAGAGACAGGTTAGAGAGAGAGATAGGTTAGAGAGACAGGTTAGAGAGAGAGACAGGTTAGAGAGACAGGTTAGAGAGAGAGAGACAGGTTAGAGAGAAAGACAGGTTAGAGAGACAGGTTAGAGAGAGAGAGAGACAGGTTAGAGAGAGAGACAGGTTAGAGAGAGACGTCAGTAATGCAGGAAAAGTGGTTCAGCTTACAGTTTTCAAAATAAAAGCGGTGGAAGTCGAGGCCTTCGACCAGATTCCCCAACGCCTCGGGCTCGAATGCCGTCACAGCCGGGTCGCACATCTTACTGGGGAGAGACAGACAGGTTACTGGGGGAGAGACAGACAGGTTACTGGGAGACAGACAGGTTAATGGGGAGAGACAGACAGGTTACTGGGAGACAGACAGGTTACTAGGGGAGAGACAGACAGGTTACTGGGGGAGAGACAGAAAGGTTACTGGGGGAGAAACAGGTTACTGGGGAGAGACAGACAGGTTACTGGGGGAGAGACAGGATACTGGGGAGAGACAGACAGGTTACTGGGGGAGAGACAGACAGGTTACTGGGGGAGAGACAGAAAGGTTACTGGGGGAGAAACAGGTTACTGGGGAGAGACAGACAGGTTACTGGGGGAGAGACAGGATACTGGGGAGAGACAGACAGGTTACTGGGGGTGAGACAGACAGGTTACTGGGGGAGAGACAGGTTACTGGGGGAGAGACAGAAAGGTTACTGGGGGAGAAACAGGTTACTGGGGAGAGACAGACAGGTTACTGGGGGAGAGACAGGATACTGGGGAGAGACAGACAGGTTACTGGGGGTGAGACAGAAAGGTTACTGGGGGAGAAACAGGTTACTGGGGAGAGACAGACAGGTTACTGGGGGAGAGACAGGATACTGGGGAGAGACAGACAGGTTACTGGGGGTGAGACAGAAAGGTTACTGGGGGAGAAACAGGTTACTGGGGAGAGACAGACAGGTTACTGGGGGAGAGACAGGATACTGGGGAGAGACAGACAGGTTACTAGGGGAGAGACAGACAGGTTACTGGGGGAGAGACAGAAAGGTTACTGGGGGAGAAACAGGTTACTGGGGTAAGACAGACAGGTTACTGGGGGAGAGACAGGATACTGGGGAGAGACAGACAGGTTACTGGGGGAGAGACAGGATACTGGGGAGAGACAGACAGGTTACTGGGGGTGAGACAGACAGGTTACTGGGGGAGAGACAGGTTACTGGGGAGAGACAGACAGGTTACTGGGGGAGAGACAGGTTACTGGGGGAGAGACAGGTTACTGGGGAGAGACAGACAGGTTACTGGGGGAGACTGGGGGAGAGAGAGGCAGGTTACTGGGGAGAGACAGGTTACCGGTGCAGAGACAGACATGTTACTGAGAGACAGACAGGTTACTGATGGAGAGACAGACAGGTTATTGGAGGAGAGACAGGTTACTGAGAGGATTTTCACAATAAGAGTCTGGAGTGTTACATGTAGCTTTCAACAAACACACTGGCCCTTTAACACGGGGAGATTTTCACAATAAGAGTCTGAGTGTCACATACGTGTAGCTCTCAAAGTCTCCGTTGCTGATCGCCTCAATGAGCTGCTCCGTGACTTTAATGATGTCCTGTTTCCTCACTGGCAGACAGACAGGCAGACAGACAGACAGACAGACAGGCAGGCAGGCAGACAGACAGACAGGCAGGCAGACAGGCAGGCAGGCAGACAGGCAGACAGGCAGACAGACAGGAAGAGAGATTTTTCTTAGCGTTCTTACAATTATTACTGAATAGTTCTATAAACAGTGTGTGTGTGTGTGTGTGTGTGTGTGTGTGTGTATGTGTGTGTGCGTGTGTGTGTGTGTGTGTATGTGTGTGTGTATGTGTGTGTGTGTGTGTGTGTGTGTGTATGTATGTGTGTGTGTGTGTGTGTGTGTGTGTACCTCTGGTATCTTCATCCTCTATGGTGGTGTTTGTGCTCTCAGATGATTCCTACAACAACAATGTGATCAGAGTATAATACTGTGTACTTCTACTTAGGAGTACTCCAGAGGACTGCAGGGGGTACGTGTCCCCCTAGGGGTACTCCAGAGGACTGCAGGGGGTACGTGTCCCCCTAGGGGTACTCTGGAGGACTGCAGGGGGTACGTGTCCCCCTAGGGGTACTCAGGAGGTCTGCAGGGGGTACGTGTCCCCCTAGGGGTACTCTGGAGGACTGCAGGGGGTACGTGTCCCCGTAGGGGTACTCTGGAGGACTGCAGGAGGTACGTGTCCCCGTAGGGGTACTCTGGAGGACTGCAGGAGGTACGTGTCCCCGTAGGGGTACTCTGGAGGACTGCAGGGGGTACGTGTCCCCCTAGAGGTACTCTGGAGCACTGCCGGAGGTACGTGTCCCCCTAAGGGTACTCAGGAGGACTGCCGGAGGTGCGTGTCCCCCTAGGGCAGGGGTCGGCAACCCGCGGCTCTTTGATCCCTTTGATGCGGCTCAGCTTTTAAAAAATAATTAATGAATATTGAATTAAAATGTATTTTATTTTAGTTCGTAAAGCAGATTAAAGACATCGGTTCAGCTGTGTCCTCCTCGGCTGCCTGGGAGGAGTCTAGAGACATCAGGTCAGCTGTGTCCTCCTCGGCTGCCTGGGAGGAGTCTAGAGACATCAGGTCAGCTGTGTCCTCCTCGGCTGCCTGGGAGGAGTCTAGAGACATCAGGTCAGCTGTGGCCTCCTCGGCTGCCTGGGAGGAGTCTAGAGACATCAGGTCAGCTGTGTCCTATTCGGCTGCCTGGGAGGAGTCTAGAGACATCAGGTCAGCTGTGTCCTCCTCGGCTGCCTGGGAGGAGTCTAGAGACATCAGGTCAGCTGTGTCCTCCTCGGCTGCCTGGGAGGAGTCTAGAGACATCAGGTCAGCTGTGTCCTATTCGGCTGCCTGGGAGGAGTCTAGAGACATCAGGTCAGCTGTGTCCTCCTCGGCTGCCTGGGAGGAGTCTAGAGACATCAGGTCAGCTGTGTCCTCCTCGGCTGCCTGGGAGGGTCTAGAGACATCAGGTCAGCTGTGGCCTCCTCGGCTGCCTGGGAGGAGTCTAGAGACATCAGGTCAGCTGTGTCCTCCTCGGCTGCCTGGGAGGAGTCTAGAGACATCAGGTCAGCTGTGTCCTCCTCGGCTGCCTGGGAGGAGTCTAGAGACATCAGGTCAGCTGTGGCCTCCTCGGCTGCCTGGGAGGAGTCTAGAGACATCAGGTCAGCTGTGGCCTCCTCGGCTGCCTGGGAGG
>CM049383.1:332500-337500 GCA_026937815.1 Etheostoma perlongum
CGCTTCGCTGGGTTGATGGTTAACATCTTGTTGATCAGGTCTTTGGCTTCTGGGGTCACGGTGTCCCACTCTGGGGAGGGGAACTACAGAGGGGGGGGTTAATACACACATATACACACACACACATATACACACACACAGACACACACACACACACACACATATACACACACACTTATACATGCACACACATATACAGTATATATATACACACATACACATATACACATATACACAGAGACCTACACACAAACACACACACACACACATACAGACACACACATATACACACACACAGACACACACATATACACACACATACACACACACTGACACACATATAGACACACACACACACACATACACACACACACACACATATACACACACACACACACACATACATACACAAACAGACACACACACACACACAGTGGTGGGCTGTCAGGGCCTTCTCTGCTGGCCCTGACAAAATCAAAAATATATTTTTTCACAATTAAATTAATGTGTGTCAAAGAACCTTTTTCAGTACGTTACGATTATATTTCCAGGAAGAATGGTAGCGGGATTTCCCACGTCACCTAAACGCATCACAGCTCCGTGGACCAGCACCAGTAGCATTGCTAGCCCTGCCATTTCCCATTTGATTATAGCTTTGAGTGACGTGTGTATCAGCCAATCACATTGTGACGTGTAGTGACAGAACGCCCTAGGGGACCAGTGCTGTGTCGGCGCTAGCCCCCCCCCCGCTGATGTCATCAAGCTTGAACCTTTTAGCGGGTTGGGAGTGAACTAGCTCACCTTCACACCTCCTAACGATCCTGATTCCGAGCTCCTTCATGTTCTCAAGGCGATCGTTTGGAGAGAAGAGAGAAATTATTTTAAGAGGAAGACCTACACCTGAGCTGGAGGGGCTGGCCAAGGCTGGCAAAGCTGAGGGTAACTACGACGCTGATGGTAACTATGACGCTGAGGGTAACTACGACGCTGAGGGAGGGTAACTACGACGCTGAGGGTAACTACGACGCTGAGGGAGGGTAACTACGACGCTGAGGGTAACTACGACGCTGAGGGTAACTACGACGCTGAGGGTAGCTACGACGCTGAGGGAGGGTAACTACGACGCTGATGGTAACTATGACGCTGAGGGTAACTACAACGCTGAGGGAGGGTAACTACGACGCTGAGGGTAACTACGACGCTGAGGGTAACTATGACGCTGAGGGTAACTACGACGCTGAGGGAGGGTAACTACGACGCTGATGGTAACTATGACGCTGAGGGTAACTACAACGCTGAGGGAGGGTAACTACGACGCTGAGGGTAACTACGACGCTGAGGGTAACTACGACGCTGAGGGTAGCTACGACGCTGAGGGAGGGTAACTACGACGCTGAGGGTAACCACGACGCTGAGGGTAACTACGACGCTGGGAGGGTAACTACGACGCCTGAGGGAGGGTAACTACGACGCTGATGGTAACTATGACGCTGAGGGTAACTACGACGCTGAGGGTAACTACGACGCTGAGGGTAACTACGACGCTGAGGGTAACTACGACGCTGAGGGTAACTACGACGCTGAGGGTAGCTACGACGCTGAGGGTAACTACGACGCTGAGGGAGGGTAACTACGACGCTGAGGGTAACTACGACGCTGAGGGTAGCTACGACGCTGAGGGTAACTACGACGCTGAGGGAGGGTAACTACGACGCTGAGGGTAACTACGACGCTGGGGGTAAGTACGACGCTGAGGGTAACTACGACGCTGAGGGTAACTACGACGCTGAGGGAGGGTAACTACGACGCTGAGGGTAACTACAACGCTGAGGGAGGGTAACACGACGCTGAGGGTAACTACGACGCTGAGGGAGGGTAACTACGGCGCTGAGGGTAACTACGACGCTGAGGGTAACTACGACGCTGAGGGTAACTACGACGCTGAGGGAGGGTAACTACGACGCTGAGGGAGGGTAACTACGACGCTGAGGGTAACTACGACGCTGAGGGATGGTAACTACGACGCTGAGGGAGGGTAACTACGACGCTGAGGGAGGGTAACTACGACGCTGAGGGTAACTACGACGCTGAGGGTAACTACAACGCTGAGGGAGGGTAACTACGGCGCTGAGGGTAACTACGACGCTGAGGGTAACTACGACGCTGAGGGTAACTACGACGCTGAGGGTAACTACGACGCTGAGGGAGGGTAACTACGACGCTGAGGGTAACTACAACGCTGAGTGAGGGTAACTACGACGCTGAGGGTAACTACGACGCTGAGGGAGGGTAACTACGGCGCTGAGGGTAACTACGACGCTGAGGGTAACTACGACGCTGAGGGTAACTACGACGCTGAGGGAGGGTAACTACGACGCTGAGGGAGGGTAACTACGACGCTGAGGGTAACTACGACGCTGAGGGAGGGTAACTACGACGCTGAGGGTAACTACGACGCTGAGGGATGGTAACTACGACGCTGAGGGTAACTACGACGCTGAGGGAGGGTAACTACGACGCTGAGGGAGGGTAACTACGACGCTGAGGGTAACTACGACGCTGAGGGAGGGTAACTACGACGCTGAGGGAGGGTAACTACGACGCTGAGGGTAACTACGACGCTGAGGGATGGTAACTATGACGCTGAGGGAGGGTAACTACGACGCTGAGGGTAACTACGACGCTGAGGGTAACTACAACGCTGAGGGAGGGTAACTACGACGCTGAGGGAGGGTAACTACGACGCTGAGGGTAACTACGACGCTGAGGGATGGTAACTACGACGCTGAGGGAGGGTAACTACGACGCTGAGGGAGGGTAACTACGACGCTGAGGGAGGGTAACTACGACGCTGAGGGTAACTACGACGCTGAGGGAGGGTAACTACGATGCTGAGGGATGGTAACTACGACGCTGAGGGTAACTACGACGCTGAGGGTAAGTACGACGCTGAGGGTAACTACGACGCTGAGGGTAACTACGACCGCTATGACCGGCTAACAGCTAGCACCGAGAGGAACAAGCTGTTTTGCTGGCTGTGTTTGCTTTTTAATACCAGACAGGGAACAGGGAACAGGTTTTAACAGCCTTATAGCTTCACCAAGGTGCTAGCAAACATCAGGCATCCGAGAGACCCCTCACGATGGGGGTACATTAAGACCTTTGGTGAGTCCAGGGTGGGTTTGCAACTGGAAGAGCAGCGGAGACGAGAGACGAGTCTGCACGGTGAGAGAGAGAAGAAACCGGGACACACTGAAGCGGCTTGCTGATTGGGTCATCTTTTTGGGAAAGAATTGTCTTCCAGGGGACATGACGAGGGGAAACAGTCCCTGGATCGAGGTAATTATTTGGAGCCATGTTCTCTGCTACCAGAATATGATGCTGGCCTGCGAGACCACCCTGCCACGGCCGCCGTTTCTACGGGAACATCTGGGGGGTGGGCTGTTGTTGAGGTGCTAGATGATGCCATCAAAAAGAGATCAACACCAAGTATGTCTCAGTTATGGTGGACGAGACCACAGATTTCAGCAACACTGCACAGCTGACATTTGTCCTTCGGTGTGTTACTGACACCGGAGTAAAAGAGATTTTTAAGGTTTGAGGATGTCACAGAACGTAAACGAGCTCAGGATCTAGAAGCTTCAGTACCTGACGTGTCGGGCAGCTACGACTGTAAAACTAAGTCAGTGGCCCGGTGTTATGACGGAACCGCTGTCATGGCATCGGGACTTAATGGCGTACAGGCGCGCGTCAAAGAAGAAGTCCCTCAGGCTCTGTGTGTGCACATGAAACCTTGTGATGTCTCAGGGAGCGTCAACAATAAAGGACTGCTAACTTCTGGGAGCGTTGTCCGCATTTTCTACACGTTCTCCCACGCAAACAAAGATGCTGGATGAGGACGGAGAGGCGGCTGCCGCGGGTCTCAGGTGAGATGGAACCAACTCCAGGTCGGTGGGCCCGGTCCACGACCAAAGAGCCGAGCTGGTCGAGCTCCTCCAGCACGTCCTCGATGGATTCTGACCGTGAAACGGTACATCGTGCATCAGGACACTTGTCACCGTTGAAAAGCTTTGAGTTCTGTTCTTTTCTCTTTGCTTTCATCGGCGTTTTTGACTTTGCTGACGTGCTCTTCAGGAAGAGCTTGGGCGTGCCGTTCAGTCTGGCCAGGACTGAGGAGTTTTGCCAGAGTCTTGAAGGTGAGCGTGGAAACTGATGCCATCAATGAGAGGACCGGGGAGGCCGAGCAGACCCACACGCAAACTACACACAGCTACACACAGCTACACACTGCTACACACAGCTACACACAGCTACACACAGCTACACACAGCTTCACACAGCTATACACTGCTACACACAGCTACACACAGCTACACACAGCTACACACAGCTACACACACTACACACACTACACACAGCTACACACAGCTACACACAGCTACACACAGCTACACACTGCTACACACAGCTACACACTGCTACACACAGCTACACACTGCTACACACTGCTACACACAGCTACACACTGCTACACACTGCTACACACTGCTACACACTGCTACACACACTACACACACTACACACAGCTACACACAGCTACACACAGCTACACACAGCTACACACTGCTACACACTGCTACACACTGCTACACACAGCCACACACTGCTACACACTGCTACACACTGCTACACACAGCTACACACTGCTACACACTGCTACACACTGCTACACACAGCGCTAATCGACAGCATCATCACGCAAATCAGGAATCGATTTGAGGATCACAAGCGACTGTTTGGTGCGTTGCTGGACACACAGCTGTTTACCAAGGTCCAGCAGACCTGAAACAGAGCTGAGGAGCCTGGAGGAGAGCTACGGCTCAGCTGGACCTGGCCGACTCAGAGCAGAGCTCAACGTAATGAACAGCAGGACAGACCTTCAGGGACAGAGTCCAAGTGACCTACTGACATGAGGAGCACGGGGTGCACTCAGCTTTATG
>CM049383.1:347500-362500 GCA_026937815.1 Etheostoma perlongum
AACTCGTCTTCTGATTGGCTACACAGGGAGGCCGGTTTCATAACATTTACTTCTAACTGGTAGGGAATACTGTCAATCTTTCCCAAGTCCCGCCTCTGTAAACCCTGCGACTTCATTGGCTCCCATATGGGATAACTCAGGTTACAGTCGACGGATTGGCTGTCACTCAATTCCTTAGGATTCAGGCTGTAAGATCCAATATGGCCGCTTCAGGGCAGACGGCAGGAGCGGTCAAAATCCAGAAATGATGGACTGTTCAGCTTTGTTTATGAGGAAACTCGGCCAGAATCTACAAGATTGTGAGAGGACCAGCTGGTTTTGGATTGAAAGGATTGGATGTATTTATTCTTTGAACTGTTGGCGAAGTAGGAAAAAAAGTTTATGGCGATCTTTCACCGCTGTGGATAAAGACACGAGGAAACAGGTAGGGATGCAGCGCGACTTTAGACAGAATCTTTCTGTGTTTCTTTACTTCATACGATGATTATAACCCCTGTAAGTCTCCTTATGCTTTGTGTGTGGGCTTAATGGACTCAGGAGACTTTAAGCTCTAAAGATGTGCTGCATGAGCGTGTTTATGAAGATTTAATGCTTGCACTTTTTCACTGAAGAAACGTTTTCTCCTAAAATGGAGAAAACGGCCCGGCAGCGGGACCGGGTGGCACTAGAAGTTTTTAAAAAATCAGTAATATTACAAAATATAGAATACACAAAATATTTCAATTGTTTTATTTTAATGGATTTTTTTTCTTGTACTATCCTGACCTTTATTCTTATTCTAAAAATAAAAAAACAAACCTCTGATTTCAGCCAATCAGAGCCCACTCTGCTCCAAACATCCACATGGCAGCGGGAGATCTGGGGGGGGGCATTTCAAGACAACACTGCCACCCCCCACCCTTAGGGGGTGTGTGTGTGTGTGTGTGTGTGAGGGGGGCATTTCAAGACCCCCCTCACACACACACACACACACACCCTAAAGACAACCCACCTCCCTGTAACAGGGGCTCAATACACGCACCGTTACCAATAAATATATGTTTCCTAACGATGTCAGACACAAGAAATAACAAATAACAACATCATGTTGGGGGGGTTGGTGGGTTGGTGGGTTGGGGGTAACCCCTCCGCCCCCCCCCCCCCCACCCGTTGTCCTACGTGGTGATTGGTGCATACAGACCCAAACAGAACAGAAATATTTCTGATTCTCTGGAAGAGGATTCTGCTCTCAGCCACCCACACACACATTATGTAAGAGACCTGGCATTGTGTGTGTGTGTGTGTGTGTGTGTCTGTAGGTGCGTGTGTGTGTGTGGGGGTGTGTGCATGCAGGTGTGTGTGTGTGTGTGTGTGAGTGTGTGTGTGTGTGTGTGAGTGTGTGTGTGCGTGTGGGGGTGTGTGCATGCAGATGTGTGTGGGTGTGGGGGGGTGTGTGTGTGTGAGTGTGTGTGTGTGTGTGTGTGTGTGTGTGTGTGTGTGTGTGAGTGTGTGTGCGTGTGGGGGGGTGTGCATGCACGTGTGTGTGTGTGTGTGTGTGCTTGCTTGTCTGTGTGTGTGTGCGTGCATGTGAGTGCGTGTGTATCTGTGTGTGTGTGTGTGTGTGTGCGTGTGTGTGTGTGTGTGTGCGTGAGTGTGTGTGTATCTGTGTGTGTGTGTATGTGCGTGCGTGAGTGTGTGTGTGTGTGTGTGTGTGTGTGTGTGTGTGCGTGCGTGAGTGTGTGTCTGTGTGTGTGTGTATCTGTGAGTGTGTGTGTGTGTGTGTGTGTGTGTATGTGTGTGTGTGTGTATGTGCGTGTGTGAGTATGTGCGTGTGTGTGCGTGCGTGAGTGTGTGTGTGTATCTGTGTGTGTGTGTGTTTGTATCTGTGTGTGTGTGTGTGTGCGTGTGTGTGTATCTGTGTGTGTGTGTGTATCTGTGAGTGTGTGTGTGTGTGTATCTGTGTGTGTGTGTGTGTGTGTGTGTGTGTATCTGTATGTGTGTGTGTGTATCTGTGTGTGTGTGTGTGTGTGTGTGTGTGTGTGTGGGAGGGGTCATGAAGGTGAAACATTATTACTGATCAGTAGATGTTGAGTTACTGAATGAGCGACTTAATATATCCAAAAATTACTTTAAATTTTAATTAAAGAATTAAAAAAATAAAAACAGAAGCAGTAATATTTTTAAATTTTAATAAAATTAATTGAATATTTAAAAAATTCAGATTACATTAAAAAAATATATATCGTATTTTAATTTATACAAATTTATTTTTAATATTTTTTGATGTAAAATCTAGGCTAAATATAAAAAAATCTATATATAATAAATATATAAAAATCAATAAATACAATTTTTAAAAATGCATATATTTATATAAATAATTAAAATAAATAAGTAGAAAGGTTAAAGAAGAAGAAAACACTCACTTTCCCAGCTCCTCGTACATCTGGTATTCTTCGGTGAAACGGGTGCAGATGACCGTTGCCATGGTGACGCGGGGGGCAGGGGGGTGAGGGGTCAGGGGCTCGCTGTTTGAGGAAGACGAAGATGAGGAAGGTCGAGAAGATTAGATCTGTCTGACGAAGGAGGGAAGACAGAGAGAAGAAGAAAAAGAAGAGGAGTTGGGTGAAGAAAAGGAGAAGGAGAAGAAGAAGAGAGGAAGATGAGAGAGCGGTGGCGTCTCGCTGTCAGAAAGAAGGAGAAGAAGAAGAAGAGCGTGGGATATTGGGCTGAAGGAGGAGAAGAAGAAGAGGAGGAAGACGATGGAGGGATGAAGGAGAGCTGCGTCTCTCAGACTCTCCGTCCGATCTGTGGGAGAGAGAGACGCTTTGAGACTCTCCACCTGCCCGCCCACTCTCTGCTGTCAGCCAATCACAGGCCAGGACACACACACACACACACGCACGCACGCACACACACACGGTCGCCATGGTAACTGCCTCCTCTCCATCTCTTTCTGACTGCAAACACTGCCAGCTCCGAAAGATTCTGATACCAATACTGCAAATATTATCACTACTACTGCAATAATATATATATATATATATATATATATATATATAATATAAATAGAAGTGCTGGGGGTACTGGGACTACTGGCGTAGTACTGGGAGTACTGGGGATACTGGGGATACTGGGGGTACTGGGAGTAGTAGTAGTACTAGTAGTACTGGGAGTACTGGGGGTACTAGGGGCACTGGGAGTGCTGGTGGTACTGGGACTACTGGCGTAGTACTGGGGGTATTGGGGATACTGGGAGCACTAGGAGTACTGGGAGTACTGGGGATACTGGGAGTAGTGGAGGTACTGGGAGTACTAGTAGTACTGGGAGTACTGGGGATACTGGGGGTACTGGGAGTACTGGGGATACTGGGAGTACTAGTAGTACTGGGAGTACTGGGAGTACTGGGGATACTGGGGATACTGGGAGTACTAGTAGTACTGAGAGAGAGTCCCAGACGGCGTCTGTTTGAAGCAGATTAACGATGTTCAGAGACGAGAAAAACAAACAGACTCTGTCCCATAATAGACCCGCTGCACACGAGATAACAGAGATATAACAGAGATATTAGAGATATAACAGATATTAGATATATTATAGATAACAGATATTAGAGATATCAGATATATTAGAGATATCAGAGATATAACAGATATATCAGAGATATAACAGAGATATAACAGAGATATAACAGAGATATTAGAGATATTAGAGATATAACAGATATTAGATATATTATAGATATCAGAGATATAACAGATATATCAGAGATATAACAGAGATATTATAGCTATTAGAGATATTAGATATATTATAGATAACAGATATTAGAGATATCAGATATATTAGAGATATCAGAGATATCAGATATATCAGATATATTAAAGATAAGAGATAACAGAGATATCAGAGATATAACAGAGATATTAGATATATCAGATAAAAGATATTAGAGATATCAGATATATTAGAGATATCAGAGATATCAGATATATTAGAGATATCAGAGATAACAGAGATATCAGATATATCAGATATATTAAAGATAACAGAGATATCAGAGATATTAGAGATATAATAGAGATATTAGATATATCAGATAACAGATATTAGAGATATCAGATATATTAGAGATATCAGAGTTAACAGATATTAGAGATATCAGAGATATCAGATATATTAAAGATAACAGAGATATCAGAGATATAACAGAGATATTAGATATATCAGATAACAGATATTAGAGATATCAGATATATTAGAGATATCAGAGATATAACAGATATATCAGAGATATAACAGAGATATTAGAGATATTAGAGATATAACAGATATTAGATATATTATAGATAACAGATATTAGAGATATCAGATATATTAGAGATATCAGAGATATCAGATATATCAGATATATTAAAGATAAGAGATAACAGAGATATCAGAGATATTAGAGATATAACAGAGATATTAGATATATCAGATAAAAGATATTAGAGATATCAGATATATTAGAGATATCAGAGATAACAGAGATATCAGATATATCAGATATATTAGAGATATCAGAGTTAACAGATATTAGAGATATCACAGATAACAGAGAAATCAGAGATAGAGATATCAGAGATATCAGACATACAGTGCCTTGCGAAAGTATTCGGCCCCCTTGAACTTTTCAACCTTTTGACACATTTCAGGCTTCAAACATAAAGATATAATATTTTTATTTTTTGTGAAGAATCACCAACAAGTGGGACACAATTGTGAAGTGGAACGAAATCTATTGGATATTTTAAACGTTTTTAGCAAATAAAAAACTGAAAAGTGGTGCGTGCAAAATTAGGCACTGTATTAGATATATCAGAGTATATGATATATTAAAGATATCAGAGATAACAGAGATATCAGAGATAGAGATATCAGATATATTAGAGATATCAGAGATATATGATATATTAAAGATATCAGAGATAACAGATATTGGAGATATCAGAGATATTAAAGATTGTAGATATATTAGAGATGACAGAGCTCTTAGAGATATTAAAGATAACAGAGGTATCAAAGATTCTGGAGATATTAGAGATCTTCAGTCATAGAGCCAGAACATTTCTGCTAACACGTCATCAGAGCTGGAAGGATTCCTCTTCAGGAACAGTACTGTCACTTTAAATATCTCCTACTGCATTACAACATGACCCCTTAACTCAGGGGTGCTGGGTTCATGGGTGGTGCAGGGTCAGGGGGTGCAGGGTCTGGGGGGTGCAGGGTTTGGGGGTGCAAGGTCTAGGGGGTGCAGGGTCTGGGGGTGCAGGGTCAGAGGGGTGAAAGGTCTGGGTTCTGGTCCCTTAAGAATAAAAACACAACAAGGTTCCAGGGAATGGAGATTTTTACCGAGAGGAACAAAAACAAGTTCCTGATTGGTGGAAAGACAAGCAGCTACAGAGCTGTGCTGTGATTGGTGGAAATTAGGAGAATGTGTGTGTGTGTGTGTGTGTGTGTGTGTTACCCTGTCTCTCTTGGTTATGCTTTGATAAAGCTTATAGTTAAGGCATAGAATTGAATATTGTTAGGGAGTGAGGAGTCGCAGCGTCCGCCTAACCCGGCCCACCTGCTTCTCGTCATAGTTGTCAGATTTATCTATCATATAATCAATAATATAATAAAACTAAAGGGAGACTTGGCATACAGCCCGATCCGGTTGGGGAGAGTTCTAGCCTGACCAGGCTCCTCTCTTTACCCTGTCTCTCTTAGTTATGCTGTAGTAGTTTTAGACAGCTGGGGGACTTCCTTCGACACACTGAGCTCCTCTCTCTTCTGTCTTTCTATCTTCCTATTTTGTGTGCATCCATGTCCTACTATTTTTTTTATTATTTTTTTTGGGACTGTTATTGCCACTCTTCATTCTAACCCCAACCGGTCATCAGACACCGCCTACCAAGAGTCTGGGTCTGTCCAAGGTTTCTTCCCAAAGGGGAGTTTTTCCTCGCCACTGTCACACTGTTGCTTGCTCTGGAGGAAACTACTAGAACTGTTGGGTCCCTGTAAAGTGTTTTGAGTTAACTCTTGTTATGAATTGATACTATAAATAAAATTTAATTGAATTGTTAGCTCCCAGCTGCTAGCTTGTAGCAGGTGGCTGCTAGCTGTTAGCTCCCAGCTGCTAGCTCCTAGCTGGTGGCTGCTAGTTGTTAGCTCCCAGCTGCTAGCTTGTAGCAGGTGGCTGCTAGCTGTTAGCTCCCAGCTGCTAGCTCCTAGCTGGTGGCTGCTAGTTGTTAGCTCCCAGCTGCTAGCTCGTAGCAGGTGGTTGCTAGTTGTTAGCTCCTGCCGTCCGATGAGCGTGTCCAGCCAGGCTTCTGTGATAATCATCCCGACAACAATCCACGGAGCAGGCGTCCTCCAGAGGACACGGGACAACAACATGAAGTTTATTACCCTCAAAAACAGGTATTTAATTGCTGTAGATCAGAGAATATGGACATACATGGAAGGTTCCTGTAATATGTTACAGAGTTTTGAGTAGTGGTTGAGACTATATATATATATATATATATATATATATATATATATATATATATATATATATATATATATATATACACACACACACACACACACACACACATATACATACATATGTACACACATACACAGTCCATTTACATTTTACATCAATCAGATTATTAAATAACCAGATATTGTATCAATATTAGCTTAAAAATCCTTTTTTCGGTCGGACCGTATGGTGAAGGATAGTTTAGGAGATGTAGACCAGAGATAAAGGACCGTATGGTGAAGGAGAGTTTAGGAGACGTAGACCAGAGATAAAGGACCGTATGATAAAGGACCGTATGGTGAAGGAGAGTTTAGGAGATGTAGACCAGAGATAAAGGACCGTATGGTGAAGGAGAGTTTAGGAGACGTAGACCAGAGATAAAGGACCGTATGGTGAAGGATAGTTTAGGAGACGTAGACCAGAGATAAAGGACCGTATGGTGAAGGATAGTTTAGGAGACGTAGACCAGAGATAAAGGACCGTATGGTGAAGGATAGTTTAGGAGACGTAGACCAGAGATAAAGGACCGTATGGTGAAGGATAGTTTAGGAGATGTAGACCAGAGATAAAGGACCGTATGGTGAAGGATAGTTTAGGAGATGTAGACCAGAGATAAAGGACCGTATGGTGAAGGATAGTTTAGGAGATGTAGACCAGAGATAAAGGACCGTATGGTGAAGGATAGTTTAGGAGATGTAGACCAGAGATAAAGGACCGTATGGTGAAGGATAGTTTAGGAGATGTAGACCAAAGATAAAGGACCGTATGGTGAAGGATAGTTTAAATGTAGATCAGAGATAAAGGACCGTATGGTGAAGGATAGTTTAGATGTAGACCAGAGATAAAGGACCGTATGGTGAAGGATAGTTTAGATGTAGACCAGAGATAAAGGACCGTATGGTGAAGGATAGTTTAGGAGATGTAGACCAGAGATAAAGGACCGTATGGTGAAGGATAGTTTAGATGTAGACCAGAGATAAAGGACCGTATGGTGAAGGATAGTTTAGATGTAGATCAGAGATAAAGGACCGTATGGTGAAGGATAGTTTAGGAGATGTAGACCAGAGATAAAGGACCGTATGGTGAAGGATAGTTTAGATGTAGATCAGAGATAAAGGACCGTATGGTGAAGGATAGTTTAGATGTAGACCAGAGATAAAGGACCGTATGGTGAAGGATAGTTTGGTAGACCAGAGATAAAGGACCGTATGGTGAAGGATAGTTTAGATGTAGACCAGAGATAAAGGACCGTATGGTGAAGGATAGTTTAGGAGATGTAGACCAGAGATAAAGGACCGTATGGTGAAGGATAGTTTAGATGTAGACCAGAGATAAAGGACCGTATGGTGAAGGATAGTTTAGATGTAGACCAGAGATAAAGGACCGTATGGTGAAGGATAGTTTAGATGTAGACCAGAGATAAAGGACCGTATGGTGAAGGATATTTTAGGAGATGTAGACCAGAGATAAAGGACCGTATGGTGAAGGATAGTTTAGGAGATGTAGACCAGAGATAAAGGACCGTATGGTGAAGGATATTTTAGGAGATGTAGACCAGAGATAAAGGACCGTATGGTGAAGGATATTTTAGGAGATGTAGACCAGAGATAAAGGACCGTATGGTGAAGGATATTTTAGGAGATGTAGACCAGAGATAAAGGACCGTATGGTGAAGGATAGTTTAGGAGATGTAGACCAGAGATAAAGGACCGTATGGTGAAGGATAGTTTAGATGTAGACCAGAGATAAAGGACCGTATGGTGAAGGATAGTTTAGATGTAGACCAGAGATAAAGGACCGTATGGTGAAGGATAGTTTAGATGTAGACCAGAGATAAAGGACCGTATGGTGAAGGATAGTTTAGATGTAGACCAGAGATAAAGGACCGTATGGTGAAGGATAGTTTAGACGTAGACCAGAGATAAAGGACCGTATGGTGAAGGATAGTTTAGGAGATGTAGACCAGAGATAAAGGACCGTATGGTGAAGGATAGTTTAGACGTAGACCAGAGATAAAGGACCGTATGGTGAAGGATATTTTAGGAGATGTAGACCAGAGATAAAGGACCGTAATGTACATTTTTATTTTTATTTTAAAACTCAAAAAGCACAGTCAGGGCCTTGCAGAGGAGTCCCCCCCCCCACCACCCTGGCCGCCCCCCTTCCGCCGGTCCCCATTCCCCCCTAGTCCGACACCCCCCAGGTTCCCGTTCCCCCCCAGTCCAAAAGTCAGGGCCCTGTAGAAAGGCATTTGAGGAGGGCCCTGGTCCCCATCCCCCCCAGTCCGACAGAGGGAACCAGGATAGTTTCTCCCTCGCCAAAATAAAAGCCTCTTATAGTTTCATTTGAGACAGACATTATTAATCAATCTGTTTGTTGAGAGTAGAAAAAACTGCAGTCCTGCAGGATTAACAGTCCTGGACCTGGTCTGGGCATGCTGGGTCCTGGTCTGGTTGTGCAGCGACCTGGTCTGGGTCTGCATGGTCCTGGTCGGCAGGGTCTGGGTCTGAAGGAACCTGGTCTGGTCCTGCAGGGACCTGGTTTGGTCCTGCAGGGTCCTGGTCTGCAGGGTCTGGTCCTGAAGGGACCGGGTCTGCAGGTCTCTGATGCGGTTCTAAGAGTTTTGGGTCGAGTCTCCGGGTCTCAGCGATGAGGCGCTTGACGCCAACCATCCATTGGCTGACTTCAGTCACATGATCCACCATCAGAGACCGATGCAGCTCGTCAGCCACGTCCCACTGACCCGACTGCAGAGCTGATAGACAGACAGGTGAGAGACAGAAAGACAAGTTAGAGAGAGACAGATAGGTGAGAGGGCAAGAGACAGGTGAGAAATATATACAGTGAGGAAAATAAGTATTTGAACACGCTGCTATTTTGCAAGTTCTCCCACTTAGAAATCATGGAGGGGTCTGAAATTGTCATCGTAGGTGCATGTCCACTGTGAGAGACATAATCTAAAAAAACATCCAGAAATCACAATGTATGATTTTTTAACTATTTATTTGTATGATACAGCTGCAAATAAGTATTTGAACACCTGTCTATCAGCTAGAATTCTGACCCTCAAAGACCTGTTAGTCTGCCTTCAAAATGTCCACCTCCACTCCATTTATTATCCTAAATTAGATGCACCTGTTTGAGGTCGTTAGCTGCATAAAGACACCTGTCCACCCCATACAATCAGTAAGAATCCAACTACTAACATGGCCAAGACCAAAGAGCTGTCCAAAGACACTAGAGACTAAATTGTCCACCTCCACAAGGCTGGAAAGGGCTACGGGGACATGTCCAAGCAGCTTGGTGAAAAAAGGTCCACTGTTGGAGCAATCATTAGAAAATGGAAGAATCTAAACATGACTGTCCATCTCCCTCGGACTGGTGCTCCATGCAAGATCTCACCTCGTGGGGTCTCAATGATCCTAAGAAAGGTGAGAAATCAGCCCAGAACTACACGGGAGGAGCTGGTCCATGACCTGAAAAGAGCTGGGACCACCGTTTCCAAGGTTACTGTTGGTTATACACTAAGACGTCATGGTTTGAAATCATGCATGGCACGGAAGGTTCCCCTGCTTAAACCAGCACATGTCAAGGCCCGTCTTAAGTTTGCCAATGACCATTTGGATGATCCAGAGGAGTCATGGGAGAAAGTCATGTGGTCAGATGAGACCAAAATAGAACTTTTTGGTCATAATTCCACTAACCGTGTTTGGAGGAAGAAGAATGATGAGGACCATCCCAAGAACACCATCCCTACTGTGAAGCATGGGGGGGTAGCATCATGCTTTGGGGGTGTTTTTCTGCACATGGGACAGGGGGACTGCACTGTATTAAGGAGAGGAGGACCGGGGCCATGTATTGGGAGATTTTGGGGAACAACCTCCTTCCCTCAGTTAGAGCATTGAAGATGGGTCGAGGCTGGGTCTTCCAACATGACAATGACCCGAAGCACACAGCCAGGAGAACCATGGAGGGGCTCTGGAAGAAGCAGATCAAGGTTCTGGGGGGGCCTACCCAGTCTCCAGACCTAAACCCAATAGAGAATCTTTGGAGGGAGCTCAAACTCCGTGTTTCTCAGCGACAGCCCAGAAACCTGACTGATCTAGAGAAGATCTGTGTGGAGGAGTGGGCCAAAATCCCTTCTGCAGTGTGTCAAACCTGGTGAAGAACTACAGGAAATGTTTGACCTCTGGAACTGCAAACAAAGGCTACTGTACCAAATATTAACATTGATGTTCTCAGGTGTTCAAATACTTATTTTCTTCACTGTATATTATAAAAATAAATAATATTAAATACTATGAGTTTTGTGGCGTTATTATTTAATAATAATAATAATAATTAATATTATTATTAATGTAGCGATGCACCCCTCCCTAATTTATTCATCTTATATAACAAAAAACTTCACTTTTTCCCTGTTAATATAATATCTGTTTACGTATCACAACGTATTTCGTTATCGCAATATTCCCGGTGAGGCAGACAGACAGGTGTGCAGTGAGACAGGTTACCCAGCGACAGGCTGTCCATGCGTCTCCTCACAGGTAGACTGAGCTTCCCGGACCGCCAGCTGTCCTCCAGGAGGCGGAGCCTCTTTGCCACGTCGCTGCACACCTGATCCTGCACACAAAGTTCAAAAGGTCACACAGAGATCATATCTACGTTCAAAAAGTAGTGTTGAAATAAATTGGATGCATGGAGTCTGGTGGAGATATGCTGCTCTATACACGCTAAAAGTAGTGATTGTTTACATGGAGTCTGGTGGAGATATGCTGCTCTATACACGCTAAAAGTAGTGATTATTTACATGGAGTCTGGTGGAGATATGCTGCTCTATACACGCTAAAAGTAGTGATTATTTACATGGAGTCTGGTGGAGATATGCTGCTCTATACACGCTAAAAGTAGTGATTATTTACATGGAGTCTGGTGGAGATATGATATGAAAAGTCTTAACTCACTTTAACCGTTTGTCTACAGGCAGCGAGTGCTCGGTTCAACACCGACACCACACGCTCTACGTCAGGCTCACTCTTCGATTGGCTGCCGTCGGCCTGTTTCTGACTCCTCATTGGTCCCAGAGGAGGAGGGGGCATGGCCACACAGCCCAGAGGAGGACAAGCTGCGAGGAAGAGTTAAAAGCTGCAGTGAAATCGGACGATTATGAGAAGTTTTTCTGTTTTTGATGCCTTTTTTTTTTTTTTTTTTTACATTTCGGGATTATTTTTTCAACTTTTTACAAGTATTTTGTGTGTTCTGAGATGCTAACGAGATGCTAACGAGAGACCTCTGTAGCGTCTCCAGTTAGCTACTGATGCCAGATATAAGACCTGTTCTTACCTGAGTGCAGAGGGGGCGGGGTCATGACACCGCACTGAGGCGGAGACAGAGGATTGGAGGAGGGAGGCGTTGGGGGCGGGGCTCCTACACCTGAGGACCAATCAGAGACAGGACATTTGCTGCTGTGTATGTTATATGTTAGGGCTTCTGTGTGTGTCGCTGGTTTCTACCTGGAGCTGCTCTCTTGTTCAGGAGGTTCCTGGGTGGTCCGCGGGCCGTCTGCAGGCCGTACGAGAACTGAGGGGGGTCGTTCCAACCCCGCTCCTGGTTGCCTAGGCAACACACACACACACACACACACACACAGTTTGTTGTTAAGGGTTAGGGTTAGGCTAACCCTCTGCCTGTCTCTCTCTCTCTGCCTGCCTGTCTCTCTCTCTCTCTCTGCCTGTCTGTCTGCCACTTGTAATTACGTGTCTACATTCTTACCTTTGTATTATTTCTTTATTTTTGAATATTTGTTCTAGTTTTCTATCTAACTTGTATTATATATTGTGTATTCTGTGTCTCTGTGTGTGTGTGTCTCTGTGTGTGTCTCTGTGTGTGTGTGTCTCTGTGTGTGTGTGTATTATATTTTGCTGCTGTAGCACTCAAGTGTCACAATTTCAGATCAATAAAGTCTATTTATGTAATCAGAGTCGTCATGGCGCCTCCACAGTGACCCGGGTCACATGACTGAGGTCCACCAAACTCCATTGAATTTTTGGCTGCTTTTTCAATCACAGGACAAACCGGTTCAGCAATAACGTTTTACTGTTTTTGATTTATTTCATGTTTTTGTTGTAATGTTAGAAGGTCAAAGACAACTCCAATCCAGTAAAATCCTCCGTTTCTCCACTCTGAGAAAACAGCAGGCAATCATCTAATAAACCTCCTAAGTTTTACCTTAATAAATACTATTTGGCGAAGTTTATGCATGCCGAATTAAAAACAAAGCCTGATTAAATCATACATGCCATAATTAATATTTATAAAGCGAGTGATTCTTGCCTTGAGGCTTAACGGAACATTAATTGCCTGATTTTTAAATGGAGTTCGTCGGTCCGTTTTTTCATTCCTCTCGTTCCTGGGATCAATGCAATCACCTGTTAGCTTCTCAGGTCAGGTCCAGTCCCGTTACACCTCTAGCATCATCTGTTAATATCTATATAGTAATAATAATACCTATATCTGGGTCACAGAGGGGATAAAACACCGGAACAGGGTCCGTCAACTGCCCTTTAAATGCCCACTGAATCAAACCAGACTCCATTCAACTTCTGGCTATTTTTCCAATCGGGACTTGACTTGACACATTTGGATAAACCGACTATTTTTTTCACTAAACGCTGTATTTAGATTACATATCGTACCGGTACTTTAGGTACTTTACTTAAGCCAAATGTTCAAATACAGAGTTTATTTACACCCCCACGTTATAGGCACACAACTGCTGAAATGCGTTGACGCTAACGTGACCGATACCGTCAAAGCTGTAATAAAAACCCCTAAATAACTTTATATTTTAAACGTTTTGGTGAATTATTTCAATGCCGAAGTGAAGACAACACACAGATGCTTCGTAAAGTCAGTGTTTTTGTTTAAAATGTGAGATATTTTAGCGTTGAGGCTTAAGGGAAAATACACTTGACAGATTTGTGAATGAAGTCCGGTCCGCTAATAACTCTCCGTGACTCCCGGAGGTGTATCGGGCTAGCCGTTAGCTTAGCAGCACCGACACCAAGCACACATGTTATTAACAATATTAACTTTATATGAACATAACTCTCACCTGGTTTAACGTACAGGTCATCCATGGTGACGGAGTCAGGTAACTTAGCTAGCTAGCTAGTTACAGCTTCCTCCTCCCGGTGACGAGGCTAAGCTAACGGCTAAGCTAACGGCTAAGCTAACTCGAAGCTAAAACAATATAAATGTTTCAGGTAACTTTTGGGGTTAAACTGACTTCTTATTAAAACTCTGAACATTACCTGTTGTCTTTAGTTTACCTGTCAGAAATGACACGGCACTTCCGTTCAGAATTTCAAAATAAGAGCTCAAAGACTCAAATCAATCTCGTTCTTGTTTTGTTATAATTTTCATTTATGTGACTTATTTCACAGCTAATTAATTGTATTTGATCCATATTATATATATGTCTTGTATAAGTAAACATCTTTACTTAGGTGAATTGTTTTATTTTTCACTTTTAATTATAATTTTAAGTAATTATTGTTAAACTTAAAATGCTGTAAAATCCAATATAACGGACGCTTTAATCATTTATTTATGGGAAATCTGCAGCGGGAGAAGATAACTCTCTCCTTGATTTAATGTTGTTTATGGAGAAGGAGAACCAGGAAATGAGGGGGGGAGGGGGGGGTCTTTTATTTATTGTTTTTTTTGGGGGGGGGGGGGTACGCCGTCGATTCTACACACAACCATAAAACTTAAAAGCTGCAAAATTGCAAAATTGACAATAAATGTTTTTAGGCTCTTATTTTGCAGGAGGACAGGTATGACTTCCTGTCATGCCCCTGAGCTTCACACGCTCCCTGTAGGCCCACGTCATCACGCATACTATGACGTCACCCAGCCTAGTCTGACGTCTGCAGAGCACCGAATAAAATGTGTGAAAATCCCCAAAAATATAATCTTAAAAAAATATATAAAAAAATATTTAAAAAAATTAAAATTAAAAAACGGGCATCTAATAAATATATTTAAAAAGAAATACAAAAAATAAATAATAAATACTTGCATATTGATCATGTGATGTGTCTCTGATTACTACCTGTGGATTTGGACTAATGTAATGTTACAATGAAGGTCGATGATGGAGAGAGGGAGGGGCTGATGACGTCAGCAGGGGGAGGAGAGAGAGGGAAGGGCTGATGACGTCAGCAGGGGGAGGAGAGAGAGGGAGGGGCGTGGTGACGTCAGCAGGGGGAGGGACTGGTGACGTCAGCAGGGGGAGGAGAGAGAGGCGAGAGCAGCATCCTTCATCTGATAGAGAGAGAGAGAGGGGGAGGAGAGAGAGGGGGAGGAGAGAGAGGGGGAGGATGATGTCAGCAGGGGAGGAGAAACAGAGAGAGAGAGGGAGAGAGGAAAGCAGCATCCTTCATCCTACAGAGAGAGAGAG
>CM049383.1:367500-370000 GCA_026937815.1 Etheostoma perlongum
GCTCTTTCTTTTGAGGACTGAGGATATCGACCTTACTGGGCTGACGTCGTTCTACAGTTCTGTCCTGCAGGCGTGGCAGGTGATGTCATGTTCGCGGGCTGCAGGAGAAACTCCTGGGATGTGGCTCTTTAAAGAACCGTTGTTTTTTAATAATTTGATAAGTACTAAGGTGTTGCAGTCTGCCAGTCTGAAGGCCAGTCTCAGGGAAGCTGGGCGCACTAAACTGGGTCACCTGATGAAGGTGACTGCCGTCTCCGGTGAAGCCCTGAGGAGGAGTAGCAACATCACCTCCATCAGACTCATCAATAGGGTGGTGCATGAGGTTTGTGCTGCCCTGGAGCAGCCTCAGCGGACTTTGGTACAGACTCGGTCTCTATGTAAGCAGTGGAGTGAGGGGTGGGAATACAGTTTCCCCTCTCTGTCCATTGCCCCATCTGTGGGGGAGTGGCGGGAGGAAGCGGGCCTTCTGCTGTCTTTCTCGACCTCTCACCTGGGCAAGTTTCAGGATGCTGGGAAGAAAGAACTGTATCATACCTGCGTAAAGGTGCTGAACCTGCGGGCTCTGGCTGGGCTAAGGGAGTCGAGGTGGACTGAGTTTTTTGGTCCAGACGGTTCCCCGAAAGACAGTTGGCGAGCCCTGTACAAGCTGCCCGTTGAAAAGCGGGCGGCAGACCTCCAATGGAGGATTGCTGGGGGTTACTGGCCAACAGGCATCAGACTGGTCTGGATATCAGAACAGCTGTAGTTAATGTGTTTGTTTGTGGTCTTGTGTGTATTTTTTTAGTTTTACACACATGAGTGCCTTTTTATGTGTGTGACATGTAAGTTATGGTTCTAATAGTTGATAATGTTCTGTAACATCATTTTATGTAATGTTTTTGCCTGTTATGTTTAATTTATCGGCAATAAAGACAGATCTTTGTTAACAAAATGTTTTTCTGAACATCGATGACATTTAAAACGGTGATAACTAAAACAGATATACAACACACCGTGTATACAGGGTGTATATGTATGTATACATGATACATGTGTATACAGGGTGTATATGTATGTATACATGGTACATGTGTATACAGGGTGTATATGTATGTATACATGGTACATGTGTATACAGGATGTATATGTATGTATACATGATACATGTGTATACAGGGTGTATATGTATGTATACATGGTACATGTGTATGCACATGTATTGCATCTTGGAAGTTTGTGATCAATACTGTATGGTGATGTAACTAAGTGGTGTCCCATTTCATAGGGGTATGTTTTCACCCCTACCCCTTACGTCCTCTAATCCGAGCCAGGCTAGCAGTTTCCCTCTGGTTCCAGTCTCTATGCTAAGCTAAGCTAACGTCCTCTAATCCGAGCCAGGCTAGCAGTTTCCCTCTGGTTCCAGTCTCTATGCTAAGCTAAGCTAACGTCCTCTAATCCGAGCCAGGCTAGCAGTTTCCCTCTGGTTCCAGTCTCTATGCTAAGCTAAGCTAACGTCCTCTAATCCGAGCCAGGCTAGCAGTTTCCCTCTGGTTCCAGTCTCTATGCTAAGCTAAGCTAACGTCCTCTAATCCGAGCCAGGCTAGCAGTTTCCCTCTGGTTCCAGTCTCTATGCTAAGCTAAGCTAACGTCCTCTAATCCGAGCCAGGCTAGCAGTTTCCCTCTGGTTCCAGTCTCTATGCTAAACTAAGCTAACGCCCTCTAATCCGAGCCAGGCTAGCAGTTTCCCTCTGGTTCCAGTCTCTATGCTAAGCTAAGCTAACGTCCTCTAATCCGAGCCAGGCTAGCAGTTTCCCTCTGGTTCCAGTCTCTATGCTAAGCTAAGCTAACGTCCTCTAATCCGTGCCAGGCTAGCAGTTTCCCTCTGGTTCCAGTCTCTATGCTAAGCTAAGCTAATGTCCTCTAATCCGAGCCAGGCTAGCAGTTTAGTTTCCCTCTGGTTCCAGTCTCTATGCTAAGCTAAGCTAACGTCCTCTAATCCGAGCCAGGCTAGCAGTTTCCCTCTGGTTCCAGTCTCTATGCTAAGCTAAACTAACGTCCTCTAATCCGAGCCAGGCTAGCAGTTTCCCTCTGGTTCCAGTCTCTATGCTAAGCTAAGCTAACGTCCTCTAATCCGAGCCAGGATAGCAGTTTCCCTCTGGTTCCAGTCTCTATGCTAAGCTAAACTAACGTCCTCTAATCCGAGCCAGGCTAGCAGTTTCCCTCTGGTTCCAGTCTCTATGCTAAGCTAAGCTAACGTCCTCTAATCCGAGCCAGGCTAGCAGTTTCCCTCTGGTTCCAGTCTCTATGCTAAGCTAAGCTAACGTCCTCTAATCCGAGCCAGGCTAGCAGTTTCCCTCTGGTTCCAGTCTCTATGCTAAGCTAAACTAACGTCCTCTAATCCGAGCCAGGATAGCCGTTTCCATGGTTATAACCATGATGCCATGTGTTTATCTCAGCAGGAGGAAGCTGAACAGGAGAGAATCGCCGTGGAGACGGACGGATCACCTGAGGCCAGGTAACA
>CM049383.1:375000-432500 GCA_026937815.1 Etheostoma perlongum
CAGACTCCATGTAAATAATCACTACTTTTAGCATGTATAGAGCAGCATATCTCCACCAGACTCCATGTAAATAATCACTACTTTTAGCATGTATAGAGCAGCATATCTCCACCAGACTCCATGTAAATAATCACTACTTTTAGCGTGTATAGAGCAGCATATCTCCACCAGACTCCATGTAAATAATCACTACTTTTAGCGTGTATAGAGCAGCATATCTCCACCAGACTCCATCTATATGGATGGTGCTGAACATCTGTCCTGTAGGGATGGAGGTGTTGAACCGGGCGATAGAAAGCATCATGAACTCCACCGACAGAGACGAGTGGGAGCCGACGGTGATCCATGTCACCGACAACATCCTGTCTCTGTGGAGGGGCCAGGTACACACACACACACACACACACACACACACACACACACACACACACACACACACACACACACAGAGTAATATCCTGCTCTGTCAGCTGACTATTTTTCCTCTCTCTGATTGGCTGCTGGCAGGAGGGGGAGGAGCCTCTGTGGGAGTGCCAGGTGCGTTTCCTCACCTTTCTGGGCGTCGGCCATGACAGCCGCACCTTCGCTGTGATCGTGGACGGCGGCACGCAGCGGTTCGAGTGTCACGTGTTCTGGTGCGAGCCGGACGCGGGACACCTGTCGGAGGCCGTGCAGGCCGCGTGCATGGTGAGCATCGCCACGGTTACGACAATGGTTATTGTTTTTATTTTATTTTTATTTAGACAGATTCTGACTTCCTGTTTGCAGGTGCAGTACCAGAAGTGTCTGGTGGCTCAGACTCCGCCCCCGAGGACCAAGTCGTGGCGCGCGGGCGCGTCAAAGGTCAAACGGGCCAACTCCATGGACACCTTCCTTCCACTGTCCTCCCGTCACCATGGCAACGGCAGCAGCACCACGGCCACGGCGGCGAGGGTAACCAAGGGCAACGGCAGCGCCAGGAAGGGGATGCTGGCGTTCTTCGAAACCTTCCGGAAACAGGCCGCCACCTCCAAATGAGGGGGGGCAGTGGGGCCCTGGGGGGGGGGGGGCAAGACAGGGGGAGGGACCCGAGAAAGGGGGCGGAGTCATACATCTGGTAGTAAGTCTCTACGGACTACAGTTATCTCAGGATGGCGATATAATGTAATATACATACATATTTACACATTATATACATATTATGAGATATGAGCGTTCAGCGCTTTCCTTCTCGCTGCATTTTACGTTTTGACGATGTTTTCAATGGGGGGGGGATTTTCGCTGCAAAAAAGACTCAAAAACATCAAGAAAGAGACAAAAAGTGTGTTTTTTTTTAAAATGCCAAAAAAAGCGACAAGGACATAGATAAAATCATCAAAAACGTAAGTGTCACCATGGTTACCAGATGATTGTAGCTCAGATATTATTCAGATTTAGGAAACAGGAAGTGATTCTGACCACTAGAGGGCGCTGCTCATAGACACGTGTTATTCTCTAATGGGACCGGCGTCTAGGAGGTAAAGGTGGAATAAATTTAGGAAAAGTTGTAATAATTTCAAGAAAAATTTGCAATAAGTTGAAGAAAAATTGGAAAAATTTGTAAAAATATGAAGAAAAAGTACTTTAAGAAATAAGTACTTTGGCCTAATTTAAGTCATATTTTGGGGAATACTATCTCCACTTGAATTCGTTAAGTTGTCCTGAACGTAAAACGACCTTTTCTTCTTGCAAAGTTATGAATTAATTGTTGAAATATTTCAACTCTTTCCTTGTAAAATGTCTTGAAACTCAAACGTCGTACACGAGTCATTTAAAGTACTTTTTAGATAACTTATAAAATATATTAAATAAGACTAAAAACATTAAAGATTTAAAAAGATAAAACGATGAATGAAAAGGAATACGCATGTGTTTGATTGGTGCATTAAAGTTAAACAATTTGAACATGTTTTTGTGTTTTAGTGACTGATGGGAACAACAATCAAACCCACCAGACTCCATGTAAATAATCACTACTTTTAGCGTGTATAGAGCAGCATATCTCCACCAGACTCCATGTAAATAATCACTACTTTTAGCGTGTATAGAGCAGCATATCTCCACCAGACTCCATGTAAATAATCACTACTTTTATCCTCATAAATCACACTTCATTCAAAGTGAACAGAAACTAAATAAAACTACCAAAAGGTTCATCTTTCCACTGTTCCACCAATCACCACTCTGGTCTGGTTGGAATAAACTCTCACCCATTTACATGTGGAGATATGCTGCTCTATACATGCTAAAAGTAGTGATTATTTACATGGAGTCTGGTGGAGATATGCTGCTCTATACACGCTAAAAGTAGTGATTATTTACATGGAGTCTGGTGGAGATATGCTGCTCTATACACGCTAAAAGTAGTGATTATTTACATGGAGTCTGGTGGAGATATGCTGCTCTATACACGCTAAAAGTAGTGATTATTTACATGGAGTCTGGTGGGTTTGGTGATGGTGATTTCGGGGCCGTTTCATGTTAAACTAAAAGGATCTTACAGGACCAATTTCACACTGTTGTCCCCATCAGTAGCTCGGACACAAAAACATTGGAAAATAGAGTGCAGGTTGGAAAAATACCCAAAATAATGACCTATATTTAAACTATATTTAAGGACAACAACCGTCTGCATGCCAGGAACCAATGGCAGCATGGGAAGTCATTCAACCTTTTCCTGAGAGTAGGAACTGTGATGTCACTGATGTTCAGAAATATATACCATAATAACATGAACCGGCGCGTCAGCCGCGTGCTGATTGGCCGAAGCGTGGTGTGTTTGTTGTCAGTAGGAAACCCCAGCGTTGTTTATGGGAAACACAGCGATGATGTCATGTAGAAATAATAAACAGTTGGACATTTCTCCAGTGTGAGACATTATTCTGCTCAACGACCAATAAGAAGGAGACAGAGAGACAGACAGGTAGACAGAGAGACAGGTAGACACAAGGAGAGAGAGAGAGAGAGACAGGTAGACCGACAGAGAGACAGACAGGTAGATAGAGAGAGAGAGAGAGAGACAGACAGACACAAGGAGAGAGAGAGAGAGAGACAGGTAGACCGACAGAGAGACAGACAGGTAGACACAAGGAGAGAGAGAGAGAGACAGGTAGACCGACAGAGACAGACAGGTAGATAGAGAGAGAGACAGACAGACACAAGGAGAGAGAGAGAGAGACAGACAGACAGAGAGAGAGAGAGAGAGAGTGACAGACAGACACAAGGAGAGAGAGAGAGAGAGAGACAGACAGAGAGACAGAGAGAGAGAGAGAGAGAGACAGAGAGACAGGTAGACAGAGAGAGGGAGAGACAGACAGGTAGACAGAGAGAGAGAGAGAGTGACAGACAGACACAAGGAGAGAGAGAGAGACAGACAGACAGAGAGACAGAGAGAGAGAGAGAGAGAGAGAGAGACAGAGAGACAGGTAGACAGAGAGAGACAGAGTCACCACCCTCTCCTCGTGCAGATGTCAGCTGTTTCCTCGCGCACAATCGATCTATCAATCAACAGGAGGACAGATCGTCAACCAGCTGAAGGTAAGTTCAGCTCCTGAACCAGACTCCACTGAAAAAACGAGCATTTAAGAAGTAGTGCAGACTTTTAAGGCGTCATCTGTCACTGCACGCGGTTTGATAACGTATTTGTATTATTTTACATTTTTCACTCAATTCGGATTTCATTTGGATCAACAAGTAACAGCTGTAGTAACATATCTACATACAGTCATATATTATACTGAAACATATTATACAGTCACATATTATACAGAAATATATTATACAGAAACATATTATACTGAAACATATTATACAGAAACATATTATACAGAAATATAATACAGAAACATATTATACAGAAACATATTATACAGAAACATATTATACAGTCACATATTATACAGAAACATATTATACAGAAACATATTATACAGAAACATATTATACAGAAACATATCTACATACAGTCCTGAAACAGCTCGAAAGATGTCGTCCGAAAAACTTATATAAGTGTCAAAATATGCTAAATGCGCGCGCTGTGGTGAATTTGGTGATACCCGAATGAAAGAGTGAACAATTGTACTATAAAATATTTCATGAATCTTATTTTTTCCGATGGTAATTCTTATTGGTGGAGCCTGAAAACACTAAAATGAGAGATTTGTGAACGGAGTCTGGCATTGCGCTGCGACTTTAACACTGTAGAACGAGTTGACTTTATATTTCTGTAAATCGTTGTAATGGTTTAGTTAATAATAATAATAATAATAATAATAATAATATCCTTTAGCACCAGTTAATCCATTAAATACTTTTCAGCTTGATCTAGGCCTATTACATCCTCAGTCTGGTTGACGGTTTGAAAATTTTAGGCTGCTGTATATAATTTAATATATTAGGCTACTGTATATAAATGAATATATTAGGCTATATGACATAATATTTACTGTCCTTTAATCCTGGAGGGAAAGTTGTGGTTTAAAATTAGGGAGATTTCAACGTGAGTTCATGATAAAGTATTTTTAGATTTTCACATTCAAAACTCCGTTGAAAAAAAAACAATATTTAAAAACCAACAGTGAAAGTCAAACTGGTTCAACTGGAAATATTTTCTCAACACAAACACATGTCTGTTTGGCAGAAAACGTCGAGTCAACAGTCTGTCAGTTTCCATGGAAACCAGTAATCAGATTACAGCTGGAATGAAGGCAGCTGACCAGACATTAGACGGAGCCCGGACTCCACAAAGTGTCACATGACTCTTCTCCAAGATTAGAGTTGTCATGGTTGTGTGTGTGTGTATGTGTGTGTCTCTTTGTGTGTGTGAGTGTCTCTTTGTGTGTGTGTGTGTGTGTGTGTGTGTGTGTGTGTGTGTGTCTCTGTGTTTGTGCATCTGTGTGTGTGTATATGTGTATGTTCGATATATGTGTGTGTGTGTGTTTGTGTGTGTGTGTTAAACTGTGGTATTTCTACCATGTGTGTGTATGTGTGTGTCTGTGTCTCTGTTTGTGCATGTGTGTGTGTTTATATGTGTGTGTCTGTGTGTATATATATATGTGTGTGTGTTTTTGTGTAGGTGTGTGTCTGTGTGTGTGTGTGTGTATTAAACTGTGGTATTTCTAGCATGTGTGTGAAATACCACCATTGTGTCTCTCTCTATGGAGACACTGTCTACGACTAATAGATATATACCTTGTCATCATTCCCGTTTCCATGGCATTGCCCACCGTTTCCATGGCATCAACACACGGCGGTCTGACCCCAATCCCCCCACGCCAGTCTGCTGAGTGTGATGGCGGCGACCAAGGGGGCGGGCCCAGAGACAGGGGGTCAGGGATAGGGGCGGGCCCAGAGACAGGGGGTCAGGGATAGGGGCGGGCCCAGAGACAGGGGGTCAGGGATAGGGGCGGGCCCAGAGACAGGGGGTCAGGGATAGGGGCCAGATCAGATTTACATTCTGATCCATGAAGTCCAACTAACTATTTCTGCTTTGCTCTCTTAGAGCCATCCATCCATCCACCCGTCCGTCCATCATCCATCCATCCATCTATCATCCATCCATCATCCATCCATCCATCCAGATGAATTATGAAGCCCCTCCTCAGTACTTCCCCCAACCCCCCGGAGCCCCCTCGGCGCCCGGATACCCCGCAGGTAATATTTGAATCTTATCAAAACAACTCTTCAATTCAGTCAAATGTCGAAGAATAATAAATAATAAGAGCGTTAAAACAAATATATTCTGAACATATTACGACTTTGAAGCAGAATTAGGTGTTCATGTCCCGGTAGTCTAGTTGAAGTTACTTTATTGTCCCCCAGTGGGGCAATTTGTTTACAGCAGATAGTATAGTACGACTAATACACAACTAATACACACAATACAGAGATTGCATACCTTGCAGGCATTGTTACAAACAATACAAAACAGTAAACAGTCAATAAATAGTAATTCACTAAGTTACCTATAGTTCTTTATAGAATTAAAAAGTAGAATGTCTGCAGGTACAAAAGAGTGGCCTGTTGGTGTTTAAAGCAGATGGCAACACCTGAAATTCAGCTTGTAAGGGATGAGAACCATCTGGTAGGATGGATTCAATCCTTCTTAGTACCTGCATATATATATATATATATATATATATATATATATATATATATATATATATATATATATATAAAAAAAAATCCCCCTCTCACCCCTAGTGGGGGGGTATGTGTCATCCTCAAGCTCGGGTCCTCTACCAGAGGCCTGGGAGTTTGAGGGTTCTGTTCCTAGGACTGCACTCTTCTGGACAGAGACCTCTGATGTTTTACCTGGAATCTGCTGGAGCCCCTCTCCCAGTTTGGGGGTCACAGCCCCCCCGCTGGAGCCCCTCTCCCAGTTTGGGGGTCCCAGCCCCCCCAAGTGCTCCGATTACCACTGGCACCACTGTTGCTCTTACTTTCCACATCTTCTCTAGCTCCTCTTTCAGCCCTTGGTATTTCTCGATCTTCTCGTGTTCCTTCTTCTTGATGTTGCGATCGCTTGGGATCACCACATCTATCACTACTGCCTTCTTCTGCTGTTTGTCCATCAACACGATGTCTGGTTGGTTAGCCATCACCAGTTTGTCAGTCTGGATCTTGAAGTCCCACAGGATCTTAGCTCGGTCATTCTCGACTACCTTAGGAGGTGTCTTCCATTTTGACCTTGGGACTTCCAGCCCATACTCGTGGCAGATGTTCCTGTACACTATGACAGCTACCTGGTTATGGCGTTCCATGTACGCACTTCCTGCCTGCATCTTACACCCTGCTGTTATGTGCTGTACTGTCTCAGGGGCATCCTTGCACAGTCTGCACCTGGGGTCCTGCCTGGTGTGGTAGACCCCAGCCTCTATTGATCTTGTACTGAGTGCCTGTTCTTGTGCTGCCATGGTTACGGCCTCTGTGCTGTCCTTCAGTCCAGCCTTTTCCAGCCACTGGTAGGATTTCTTGATATCAGCCACTTCTTCTATTTGTCTGTGGTACACGCCGTGCAGCGGCTTGTCCCTCCATGACGGTTCTTCATCTTCCTTGTCCTCACCTTCGGGTTTCTGCTGCCTGAGGTATTCACTAAGCCCTTCATCTTTAGGGGCCATCTTTCTGATGTACTCCTGGATCTTTGTCGTTTCATCCTGGACAGTGGTCTTGACACTCACTAGCCCTCAGCCTCCCTCACTACGCTTGGTGTACAGTCTCAGGGTGCTGGACTTGAGGTGAAACCCTCCATGCGTTGTGAGGAGCTTTCTGGTCTTGATGTCAGTAGCCTCTATCTCCTCCTTTGGCCAGTTTATTATACCAGCGGGGTATCTGATGACAGGCAGGGCGTATGTGTTGATAGCTCGGATCTTCTTTTCCCGTTCAGCTGACTTTTCAGGACCTGCCTCACTCTTTGTAGGTATTTGGCTGTGGCGGTCTTCCTTGCTGCCTCCTCATGGTTTCCGTTAGCCTGTGGCACTCCAAGGTATATGTAACTATCCTGAACATCTGCAATGTGGCCTTCTGGTAGTTCAATCCCCTCAGTTCTGATCATCTTCCCTCTTTTTGATACCATGCGACCACACTTGTCCAGTCCGAACGACATTCCAATGTCATTGCTGTAGATCCTGGTAGTGTGGATCAGTGAGTCGATGTCTCGCTCATTTCTGGCATACAGCTTGATGTCATCCATGTAGAGGAGGTGACTGATGGTTGTTCCGCTTTTCGGAATCGGTATCCATAGCCAGTCTTTGTGATGATCTGGCTGAGGGGGTTCAGGCCTATGCAGAACAGCAGCGGGGATAGTGCATCGCCTTGGTATATGCCGCACTTGATGGTGACTTGTGCAATTGGCTTTGAGTTGGCTTCCAGACTTGTTTTCCACAGCCCCATTGAGTTCTTGATGAAGGCTATTAGTGTCCAGTTGACCTTTTACATCTCCAAGCATTCCAGTATCCATGTATGTGGCATTGAGTCGTAGGCTTTCTTGTAGTCAATCCAGGCGGTGCACAGATTGGTCTGCCTGGCCTTGCAGTCTCGAGTTACTGCTCTATCACCAGTAGCTGGTGCTTGGCTCCTCTGGTGTTACTGCCTATTCCCTTCTGGGCCCTGTGCATGTATTGAGCCATGTGCCTATTCATCTTAGCCGCTATGATGCCTGACAGGAGCTTCCATGTTGTGCAGAGGCAGGTTATTGGCCAGTAGGTGGATGGGATTGTTCCCTTCTGGGGATCCTTCATGATCAGGATTGTCCGTCCTTGTGTTAACCATTCTGGGTGGGTCCCATCCATCCATAGAGCAGAAAAAAACATGGATATATATACACACGCACACACACCCAGGATAGATTCAATCTTAATCTCAAGTCTTAGTACCGGCATAGATGACAACATAGATGTTGTCATCTGCTTTAAACTCCCAAAAGTCAGAACCAACAGGACACTCTTTTGTACCTGTATATGTATATACAGTGAGGAAAATAAGTATTTGAACACCCTTCTATTTTGAAAGTTCTCCCACTTAGAAATCATGGAGGGTCTGAAATTGTCATAATAGGTGCATGTCCACTGTGAGAGACACAAAAAAAATCCAGAAGTCACAATGTATGATTTTTTAACTATTTATTTGTATGATACAGCTGTAAATAAGTATTTGAACACCTGTCTATCAGCTAGAATTCTGACCCTCAAAGACCTGTTAGTCTGCCTTCAAAATGTCCACCTCCACTCCATTTATTATCCTAAATTAGATGCACCTGTTTGAGGTCGTTAGCTGCATAAAGACACCTGTCCACCCCATACAATCAGTAAGAATCCAACTACTAACATGGCCAAGACCAAAGCGCTGTCCAAAGACACTAGAGACAAAATTGTACACCTCCACAAGGCTGGACAGTTAGAGCATTGAAGATGGGTCGAGGCTGGGTCTTCCAACATGACAATGACCCGGAAGCACACGGAATAGAGATTTGGCAACAATAGTAAAAACTCATTGGGGACTCTCCCCCCTCCCATCTTCGCCCTCTGGTCATGTGCATTTGTGTTCAAAGAAGACGGCGAACGTACAGCATCATTTCTACTGAAGTAGACAGCTAGTGGCTGCAAGTAAAAAAGAGTGGCCTGTTGGTTCTGAGTTTTGGGAGTTTAAAGCAGATGGCAACGTCTGAAATTCAGCCCGTAAGGGAAAAATACACATTTGACAGTTTAAAGTATTTTGATAGATTTTGTATTCTCAGAAATATTTTAAAAAATTTAAAAATTTATATTTTTTATGTTTTATGAGAAAACACTTTCTCTCAAAACTTTTTTAGTCTCAAATATTATTATTTTTTGCTATTGTTATGAAAGGTTTTTCTCTCAAACATTTTTTTCTCTCATAAAATGCTTTTTGTTATCAGTTTAATAACTTTTTCTCTCAAACATTTTTTTAAATTTTCTAGCGTGTAATAAAGACACAAATCTAACTCCCTAGTTCACCACCATGCAACCCGAAAAAAGTCATATAACCATTCCAGTGGCTCCGAAGCTGTTCAGTTAAGGTGAACTAAGCTAAAAGTTCCCCTTTGACTGCAGGAGTGCTTGGATTGGAAGGTAGATACTAGAGTCGGGCAACAAGGCTTACTTGAAAAAATATTAATACTTGTGTATAATTTTAGGACTTTATTAGTATTTCTAAATACATCTGCAACCTTTATTTGTAGAAAGTTTGGGTCAAAATGTTCAGATTTGGGAAACGGCGTTACAGCGTCATGTTACCGTTGCCATGTGGATTTGATCATGTGACCTTTTGATTTTCTCTCCGCAGCGTACGGCGCTCAGCCGCCCGCCTTCCCCGGACCACCATACCAGGTACCCAGCATGCACTGCTGCAGCTTCTGGACAGGAAATATGAAAGTGACTTCAGATACAGTATTAGGGGACCACTAAGGTTTATATAAAGAGACTTCAGATACAGTTTTAGGGGACCACTAAGGTCTATATAAAGAGACTTCAGATACAGTTTTAGGGGACCACTAAGGTCTATATAAAAAGACTTCAGATACAGTATTAGGGACCACTAAGGTCTATATAAAGAGACTTCAGATACAGTATTAGGGACCACTAAGGTCTATATAAAAGAGACTTCAGATACAGTATTAGGGGACCACTAAGATCTATATAAAGAGACTTCAGATACAGTATTAGGGACCACTAAGGTCTATATAAAGAGACTTCAGATACAGTATTAGGGACCACTAAGGTCTATATAAAGAGACTTCAGATACAGTATTAGGGGACCACTAAGGTCTATATAAAGAGACTTCAGATCCAGTATTAGGGACCACTAAGGTTTATATAAAAGAGACTTCAGATACAGTATTAGGGACCACTAAGGTCTATATAAAAGAGACTTCAGATACAGTATTAGGGACCACTAAGGTCTATATAAAAGAGACTTCAGATACAGTATTAGGGACCACTAAGGTCTATATAAAAGAGACTTCAGATACAGTATTAGGGGACCACTAAGGTCTATATAAAAGAGACTTCAGATACAGTATTAGGGACCACTAAGGTCTATATAAAAGAGACTTCAGATACAGTATTAGGGGACCACTAAGGTCATGTTGTCCTCATGTTGCCCTCATGTTGCCCCCATGTTGTCCTCATGTTGTCCTCATGTTGTCCCCATGTTTTCCTCATGTTGTCCTCATGTTGTCTTTATGTTGTCCTCATGTTGTCCTCATGTTGTCCCCATGTTGTCCTTATGTTGTCCTCATGTTGCCCTCATGTTGTCTTCATGTTGTTCTCATGTTGTCCTCATGTTGTCCTCATGTTGTCTTCATGTTGTTCTCATGTTGTCCTCATGTTGTCCTCATGTTGCCCCCATGTTGTCCTCATGTTATCTTCATGTTGTCCTCATGTTGTCCTCATGTTGCCCTCATGTTGTCCTCATGTTGTCCTATATCAATTTTCTTTTTAATTCACCAAAATAACATGATTGATTCCACACAACAGTCTTTGGCAACTACAAATCTAACATTGAAACACTGAAAAAAGAGACAAAAACATTAAAAAAAGTAAAAAACATCAACAAAAGTGTTGAGTTTTAATTTTGACGGGAACACAACACGAGGGTGAAACAATACTTTTTTGAAACCACTTTTTTCAAAATGCTATAAAATGGAATAAGACGCGCCCAAATTAATGAAAGTAGAGATTTGTACTTGGCAAAGAGCGTTGGGTGGAATCAATCATGTTATTTTGGGTATTTTGGGTACAATTATAGGATATACATACTGTATATATACATAACAATGTTAAAAAGAACATTAATATAGGAAAATGACAACATGAGGGTTAAGATGTTAGTAGCAATGTTACTATGAACAACAGCACCCATGGGTGTCTCCTCTGCAGACCTACCCGCAGGCCTACACAGGTGGAGGAGACCACTACCCCTTCCTGGCACCATCGGGACCCCCAGGACCTCCAGGACCCTACCTGAATCAGCCCGGGTACCAAGGGTACCAAGGGTACCAGAGGGAGCAGCCAAAAACCACAGGTAGGACCGAGAGCCCCAACCATAGAAATATGTACTGTTGTTGTCATAGAGACCACCTCGGTTTCTATAGAGACCGCCGGAGGGTCGATGGTTCAAGTTCCCATACGGACCAAATTATGGTGGTGGACTGGTAGCTGGAGAGGTGCCAGTTCACCACCTGGGCACTGACCAAACCCCCAACTGCTCGGGGTGCCTTTCCATGGGCAGCCCCCCCACTCTGACATCTTTCCATTAGTGCATGTATAGGACCTGAGCATGTGCACACACACACACACACGCACAGACACACACACACACAGGGAAAAACAGGCTGAACGCAAGGACGATCTGGGGTGAGAGGAAGACTGAAGACACAAGACGGAAGACAATGAGACCCTGGTGCAACACATGGGGGCGGAGACAGGTAATCGGACGGGGAGGACAGAGAACTTTCAGAATAAAACAGGAATCGTCACACATGTTTTGAGAGGTGACGTCAGGCTGCAGCGTCTCCACGTAGCAACGACCCAGATTCAACTCAATTCAACAATCATCTGGTCTTAAGTTGTGTGTCCCCCCCACCTCTCTTTCTTTCTCTCCCTCTCTCCCCCCCTCTCTGTCTCTCAGTGTTCGTGCCTGAGCCGAGTCGTGGTGGTGGTGCTGACTCTAAGAGCTCGTGTCTGGCCGGCTGCTTGGCTGCGATGTGCTGCTGCTTCCTCCTGGACGTCTTCTAGAAACATCTGTCCGTCTTCCTCCTGGACGTCTTCTAGAAACATCTGTCCGTCTTCCTCCTGGACGTCTTCTAGAAACATCTGTCCGTCTTCCTCCTGGACGTCTTCTAGAAACATCTGTTCATCTTCTCCTGGACGTCTTCTAGAAACATCTGTTCATCTTCCCCTGGACGTCTTCTAGAAACATCTGCCCGACTTCCTCTTGGACGTCTCCTAGAAACATCTGTCCGTCTCCTCCTGGACTTCTTCTAGAAACATCTGTCCGTCTTCTCCTGGATGTCTTCTAGAAACATCTGTCCGTCTTCCTCCTGGACGTCTTCTAGAAACATCTGTCCGTCTTCTCCTGGACGTCTTCTAGAAACATCTGTCCGTCTTCCTCCTGGACGTCTTCTAGAAACATCTGTCCGTCTTCCTCCTGGACGTCTTCTAGAAACATCTGTCCGTCTTCCTCCTGGACGTCTTCTAGAAACATCTGCACATCAATCTGTGTTAATTTGGGGAGATATACCTGTTGTGTATCTTGTATTTTATGTCTGTTGGGTTTGAATGTTACTTCTCTGTCCTGACGACTCTCATGACGTCACATCTGATTTTATGAATGAGAGAAATAAAAACATGATATAACAGTCTGAATGTGTCTCAGTCCTGAGTGTCACACACACACACATACACACACACACACACATCTTCATCACGTCATGAGGACCAATGACTGGCAGCAGCCTGATGGGTCTAGAGACATGATTTTAACTGCTGAATTATCTTTTTTAATTCTTAGGAACACAAAAATGACTTTAAACATCAACAACTTGAAAACAAATTTAAAACCTGGAAATACAAACACACACGGACAGAGAGGAAGTGTGGAAGTCAAGGCTGTAGGTAAAGTAAAAGTTAAAGTAAGTTACCATTCATTGTATTGCATGCAGTTCTTCTTATTAACCATATGGGGGTGCTGATGGTCCTTAGTGGGTTCAGAATCCAGAACACAACACATGCTAAGGACGGACAGACAGACAGACAGACTCTACTGTTCTGGAGACTAATGTAGAGATATGACTCTAGACAGGCAGACAGACAGACAGGCAGTAGAATATTGCAACCCTTTTCATTCATTTAGCCAGCAGTGTAGTATATTTAGTATATTATATAGTATAGTGTAGTATATTTAGTATATTATATACTATAGTGTAGTATATTTAGTATATTATATAGTATAGTGTAGAATATTTAGTATATTATATAGTATAGTGTAGTATATTTAGTATATTATATAGTATAGTGTAGTATATTTAGTATATTATATACTATAGTGTAGAATATTTAGTATATTATATAGTATAGTGTAGTATATTTAGTATATTATATAGTATAGTGTAGTATATTTAGTATATTATATAGTATAGTGTAGTATATTTAGTATATTATATAGTATAGTGTAGTATATGTAGTATATTATATAGTATATTTTGTATAGCTGAATTATTAAATGAATGAAAACCGAATATCAAAGGTAATTTAATCTTTCACCACTGATTGATATATAACAATAGAAACGACTTCTAATTATGACTTTCCATTCCAGTATGCATCCACGTGGCGGCCATCTTACCAGGGTTACGTTTTAGCTTCAATCCTTCGTAGAACAAAACAAAAATAGAGATTTGGGTGGATTCATATTTGTTTTATTTATTCATATTGCAGGTAATACTTTTATTTTTTTCAATTTTGCCTGAACTTAATATGTAAAAACTATATTGTATTCTGAATGACTAACATACGTTAAAATATATTTTTAATGTAGAAATCCTAAGTAGATTCAGCAATAACCCTCAGAGACCTGAGGGTTACGCGTGGAACTCGGTTGAAAACAAATGCAGACAACACAGAGACAAAATGACGGTTTAACAGGTTTATTCTAAAGTCCAAGGTAGGGGACGCAACAGGGAAAAGACAAGTCCACATCCAATGGGGTCCGGGATGCAGAGCGTGTGTGGTACCGGGTCTCTATGGGTCCGTGTCCAATAATCCAGAGATCCAGGGAGGAGTGCAGGAGTAGGCCTCATGACATTTACAGTGAGGAAAATAAGTATATAACACTGCTATTTTGCAAGTTCTCCCACTTAGAAATCATGGAGGGGTCTGAAATTGTCCTCGTAGGTGCATGTCCACTGTGAGAGACATAATCTAAAAAAAACATCCAGAAATCACAATGTATGATTGAACTATTTATTTGTATGATACAGCTGCAAATAAGTATTTGAACACCTGTCTATCAGCTAGAATTCTGACCCTCAAAGACCTGTTAGTCTGCCTTCAAAATGTCCACCTCCACTCCATTTATTATCCTAAATTAGATGCACCTGTTTGAGGTCGTTAGCTGCATAAAGACACCTGTCCACCCCATACAATCAGTAAGAATCCAACTACTAACATGGCCATCTGCACATGGGACAGGGCGACTGCACTGTATTAAGGAGAGGAGGACCGGGGCCATGTATTGGGAGATTTTGGGGAACAACCTCCTTCCCTCAGTTAGAGCATTGAAGATGGGTCGAGGCTGGGTCTTCCAACATGACAATGACCCGAAGCACACAGCCAGGAGAACCAAGGAGGGGCTCTGGAAGAAGCAGATCAAGGTTCTGGCGTGGCCTAGCCAGTCTCCAGACCTAAACCCAGTAGAGAATCTTTGGAGGGAGTAGGTGGTGAAGCAGAGGTGATTAGAGATGATGAACTGCAGCTGGAACCTGACTCCCACACACCAGGACTGACGGGGGAGGTTAGAGACAGAGCGCTACCATTATTTACACTATTTACCTTTCTTCAAATAAGGCCCAAATATATGCAGGGAAACCCCCTCACCCCCACAAGAGACCAACACAGCAGGCACTGCTCTACCAGACACCCCAACATGGGGAAGTGAAGGTAGAAGAATCCAGAAGTTCCCCTTTAAAATGGATTCATATGCATTGTTTTCCGCTGTACAGGGAAATAAGTTCAAAATTAGAATAATCTGCTTCCTGTCTTTATTCTTCATATTGACGTTTCTCCCTACATCATCAGAGTATGATTGGTTAGTACACACACACGGCTGTCTGCTGTAGTCTTCTATATAAAGCACACACACCTGTCTGCTGTAGTCTTCTATATAAAGCACACACACCTGTCTGCTGTAGTCTTCTATATAAAGCTCCCACAGGTAACAGGAACCAGGACCAACAGGAAGCTGCCGCTGGGAGAATGAAGACCTCTGGGAGTTTGATGTTGGTGCTGCTGCTCGGATCCGTCTCGCCGAGTGGAAGTACCGATTATCAGAAGTCTTTTCCTCAGGACATCTACGCTGCTCTGAGAGACATGACCGCCTCGCTGGTCCAGCTGAAGGCCGACATGGCTACAGGTACACTCATGATCTCTTTACATCGGGTCACGGCAGATCAAAATTTACAGATGTCACACAAGTTTGACCCATTTTACATAAAAATGACTCAAACTAATTCATGGATTATCAAAATAGTTTGAGATTCCTTTGATAAATGGCAACTGATCCATGCAGCTCTACAGCAACGTCTAAATAAACTGAAGGAGTAGAAAAATGAAGCTAACAAAGAAACTGTCTCTGATTCTGAAGAGCGAGCCCAGCTGAAGGTTGAAATGGACAAGATGAAGCAACAACAACAGCTAGGTATTAATGTAGGTAGGTGGACGTATTAATGTTATTAATGTGAGTCTGTTGTTCACTCGGTTGGCGAGAGCCAGAATCAGGATTGGTTTTAATAATTATACAGAGATGAAGGATGCGATCTGGGACCGTGGGGATGGAACATAGATAGAAAACTTAAAAATTCAAAATCTCTCTCTCTCTCTCTCTCTCTCTCTCTCTCTCTCTCTCTCTCAGTCCAACCGGTTGCATTCTCAGCCTCTCTAGCGGTTGAAGGTGAATTACGTACTGGACCCGTTCCCTCGGACACTCCCCTGATCTACAGATACGTCCCCACCAACATCGGAAACGCCTACAACCCAACCACAGGTAGCTCTGATATTCTATTAATATATTTTATATCAGCCCTCCACAGGTAGCTCTGATATTCTATTAATATATTTTATATCAACCCTCCACAGGTAGCTCTGATATTCTATTAATATATTTTATATCAACCACAGGTAGCTCTGATATTCTATTAATATATTTTATATCAACCACAGGTAGCTCTGATATTCTATTAATATATTTTATATCAACCACAGGTAGCTCTGATATTCTATTAATATATTTTATATCAACCACAGGTAGCTCTGATATTCTATTAATATATTTTATATCAACCCCTCCACAGGTAGCTCTGATTTACTAACAACACGTTTTAGGCATGCACTGATATCAGCATATTGGCAAAATACCAATATCGCTGAAATGGTCTGTATGGATCAAGTTTCTATATGAAAACAAGCATTAACACTGAATTTGTAAAAGATATGTATTTCTATTTAGATTTACAGGGTTACATTAAAGGTTGTTTCTACCTGATGCTGAACATCTGTCCTGTAGGGTAACATCACAGCTTGTTTCTCCCTGATGCTAAACATCTCTCCTTTAGGGTTACATTACAACTTGTTTCTATCTGATGCTGAACATCTGTCCTGTAGGGTAACATTACAGCTTGTTTCTACCTGTTCCTGAACATCTGTCCTGTAGGGTTACATTACAGCTTGTTTCTCCCTGATGCTGAACATCTGTCCTGTAGGGTAACATTACAGCTTGTTTCTCCCTGATGCTGAACATCTGTCCTGTAGGGTTACATTACAGCTTGTTTCTACCTGATGCTGAACATCTGTCCTGTAGGGTAACATCACAGCTTGTTTCTACCTGATGCTGAACATCTGTCCTGTAGGGTAACATCACAGCTTGTTTCTCCCTGATGCTAAACATCTCTCCTTTAGGGTTACATTACAACTTGTTTCTATCTGATGCTGAACATCTGTCCTGTAGGGTAACATTACAGCTTGTTTCTACCTGATGCTGAACATCTGTCCTGTAGGGTAACATTACAGCTTGTTTCTACCTGATGCTGAACATCTGTCCTGTAGGGTAACATTACAGCTTGTTTCTACCTGATGCTGAACATCTGTCCTGTAGGGTAACATTATGGCTTGTTTCTCCCTGATGCTGAACATCTGTCCTGTAGGGTAACATTACAGCTTGTTTCTCCCTGATGCTGAACATCTGTCCTGTAGGGTAACATTACAGCTTGTTTCTCCCTGATGCTGAACATCTGTCCTGTAGGGTAACATTACAGCTTGTTTCTCCCTGATGCTGAACATCTGTCCTGTAGGGTTACATTACAGCTTGTTTCTCCCTGATGCTGAACATCTGTCCTGTAGGGTTACATTACAGCTTGTTTCTCCCTGATGCTGAACATCTGTCCTGTAGGGTTACATTACAGCTTGTTTCTACCTGATGCTGAACATCTGTCCTGTAGGGTTACATTACAGCTTGTTTCTACCTGATGCTGAACATCTGTCCTGTAGGGTAACATTACAGCTTGTTTCTCCCTGATGCTGAACATCTGTCCTGTAGGGTTACATTACAGAGATGTGATATATTTTGCATCCCTAATATACTTCACTTGTATTTTGCTGATCAAACACTTTATTAATTTTCCATTTAAAATAACAAACCATGTGTCCTCCAGGTGTGTTCACTGCCCCGGTGAGAGGAGCGTACCACTTTGAGTGGCATATCAATGGAGACAACGGCCGCAGTACAGCGGCCTTCCTGGTCAAGAACACAGCAAATGTTTTTGCGGCACACGAGTCCCAGCTGGGCGGGTTCATGAGTGCTTCTAATGGCGTCACCCTGTTGCTGGAGGTGGGAGACAATGTGTTTGTGCGTCTGGCGGCTACAAGTCATGTGTTTGACAACTTCAATCACCACACCACCTTCAGTGGACACCTGCTGTTCCCCATGTGAGACAGAAACAGCAGCTCTGTGACAGGTTCTTGTTGTCTTAAACACAACTTCATAGCATGACAAAGATTTAATCTGATTTCATCTCCATCCAAATAATAATAATGAGTAATAATTGTAGTTGTCTTTTTTCCTTCAAATATGAAGTGGTTAATGTTTCTGATTCTCTCTTGTTTCTGTCATTTTAATCAAATAATAAAATCAACATAAACATATATCATTGCAACTATCTGTGAACTTTTTTTTCTTCTTGTTTCAACTCTAACTTATTGAAATCAAACTCAACGTCAGAAAGTTAAGCTGTTATATGACGTCCACATGAGATTCTCTGGACGTTGTCTCGTTCCGTCTCTTTCTAACATGAAGCACACAACAGGAGATTTCTAAACCTAAATGAGTCGTTTTGGTGCCTAGATCTAACCAAACGGTGACTGTTTCACAGTAAACATCACGTCTCTAGATCAGCTGACCTACTCACTTCAAACCGCAAATCAGTACCCAAATGTCAAAAAGTTGGTTTCACAGGGATTGGGAGCAAGTGTCCTATAACATTTAAATATGTAACATTTCAATTGTTGGTATACTGGTTGCCTTTAGAGGGCACCCCCTAAAAAACCAAGAAGTTTGTTGCCAAGCAACCACAACCTCGTCAGGTCTCGACTGGCAAACCTCATTCGCAATTGGCCCAAAAACAGAAAACTGGACCACGAGAATCGTGTCTTCCAGGCAAGATGGAAACAAATCAACTTCAGCAAATAGTTGTACCATTAGTGAAAGATCTTTTTTGTCATTGCTTCTGTGTTTAGTTCATGATAATAATAAAGAGACAGACACAGCAGGCACTGCTCTACCAGACACCCCAACATGGGGAAGTGAAGGTAGAAGAATCCAGAAGTTCCCCTTTAAAATGGATTCATATGCATTGTTTTCTGCTGTACAGGAAATAAGTTCAACATTAGAATAATCTGCTTCCTGTCTTTGTTCTTCATGCTGACGTTTCTCCCTACATCATCAGAGTATGATTGGTTAGTACACACACACCTGTCTGCTGTAGTCTTCTATATAAAGCACACACACCTGTCTGCTGTAGTCTTCTATATAAAGCACACACACCTGTCTGCTGTAGTCTTCTATATAAAGCACACACACCTGTCTGCTGTAGTCTTCTATATAAAGCACACACACCTGTCTGCTGTAGTCTTCTATATAAAGCACACACACCTGTCTGCTGTAGTCTTCTATATAAAGCACACACACCTGTCTGCTGTAGTCTTCTATATAAAGCTCACACAGGTAACAGACGGCCCGGACCAACAGGAAGCTGTTTTTCTGTCTCTAAAATGTTGATCAGAGTTTCCCAAAAAGCCCAAGATGACGTCCTCAAACGTCTCGTTTTGTCAACTCAACGATATTCAGTTTTCTATTACAGAGGAGAGAAGAGACTAGAAAATAGGCTTGCTCCAACCTAAGTCAAATTCCTCATATGTATAAAAAAAGCTGATTCTGATTCTGATATTCATATTCAACAAATTTAGACAGATTGATCAATTATAAAAATACTTTGAGATTCATTTAATAGTTGACAACTGATTCATGCAGCTCTAAAGAAATGTCCAAAATAAACTCAAGCTGCAGTCCAATGAAGCTGACAAAGAAACTGTCTCGAAATTTGCAAGTCAAGCACAGCAGAAGACTGATGTGGACATGCAGAAGACTGATGTGGACAAGCAGAAGACTGATGTGGATAAGCAGAAGACTGACATGGACATGCAGAAGACTGATGTGGACAAGCAGAAGACTGATGTGGACAAGCAGAAGACTGATGTGGACATGCAGAAGACTGACATGGACATGCAGAAGACTGATGTGGACAAGCAGAAGACTGTTGTGGACAAGCAGAAGACTGATGTGGACAAACAGAAGACTGTTGTGGACAAGCAGAAGATTGATGTGGACAAGCAGAAGACTGTTGTGGACAAGCAGAAGATTGATGTGGACAAGCAGAAGACTGATGTGGACAAGCAGAAGACTGATGTGGACAAACAGAAGACTGTTGTGGACAAGCAGAAGATTGATGTGGACAAGCAGAAGCAACTGTCTCTCTCTCTCTCTCAATACAATTCAATGAAGCTTTATTAGCATGACCATAGTGGCATACAGTATTGCTAAAGCACATAAACAGGGAGACATTGATCACATTTACATCAACAATCATATCAGCATCAACATGACAACATTACAGGTTTGAGTGTGTGTGTGTGTGTGTGTGTGGGGGGGGGGGGTGACAGGTAAAGACATACTGGGCTGCTGGACTGCAGCTCTCTGGCTGTTCTCCCAGCAGGATCTCCATCTTGTGGATGTCGCTTATTTGGTCAAATGTCGGGTGCTTGTGTCTGAATTTGGGGAAATATTTAGTTCGGACCGGCTGTAGTTGGGTGCATTATCTCTCTCTCTCTCTCTCTCTCTCTCTCTCTCTCTCTCTCTGTCAGGAAGTGCAGCTCTGTCTCGACTGTGTTGCTCTTGCACAGCTGGCAGAAGCGCTCCTCTTTAGGGAGCCATTGTTGTCTGTAGTGGCCGGTCTCAATGGCCAGGTTGTCTCACTGAATCTGTCCTTGGTCTCGCTCTCTCTCTTTCTCTCTCTCTCTCTCTCTCTCTCTTTCTGTCTCAATGGCAAAGTTGTCTCACTGAGTCTGTCCTTGGTCTCGCTCTCTCTCTTTCTCTCTCTCTCTCTCTGTCTCAATTGCCAGGTTGTCTCTGAGTCTGTACCTGGTCAACGTAGTTCTTAGTGTGACATCAGTCCCTGTGGTCAGGTAGTTTGCCACTCGGTACTCTCTCTCTCTATCTCTCTCTCTCTTTAGGGTCAGATGCATTTTGCTTTGTGCTTTTGTTTTTGTCTTCCAATCAGTAATGTAGTAGACACCATAGTGGCCAGTTGGTTAATATAGATGATGAATAGAGTGGGACTCAGACAGCATAGTGGCCAGTTGGTTAATGTAGATGTTGAATAGAGTGGGACTCAGACAGCATAGTGGCCAGTTGGTTAACATAGATGTTGAATAGAGTGGGACTCAGACAGCATAGTGGCCAGTTGGTTAATATAGATGTTGAATAGAGTGGGACTCAGACAGCATAGTGGCCAGTTGGTTAATATAGATATTGAATAGAGTGGGACTCAGACAGCATAGTGGCCAGTTGGTTAATGTAGATGTTGAATAGAGTGGGACTCAGACAGCATAGTGGCCAGTTGGTTAATATAGATATTGAATAGAGTGGGACTCAGACAGCATAGTGACCAGTTGGTTAATATAGATATTGAATAGAGTGGGACTCAGACAGCATAGTGGCCAGTTGGTTAATATAGATGATGAATAGAGTGGGACTCAGACAGCATAGTGGCCAGTTGGTTAATATAGATGATGAATAGAGTGGGACTCAGACAGCATAGTGGCCAGTTGGTTAATATAGATGTTGAATAGAGTGGGACTCAGACAGCATAGTGACCAGTTGGTTAATATAGATGTTGAATAGAGTGGGACTCAGACAGCATAGTGGCCAGTTGGTTAATATAGATGTTGAATAGAGTGGGACTCAGACAGCATAGTGGCCAGTTGGTTAATATAGATGTTGAATAGAGTGGGACTCAGACAGCATAGTGGCCAGTTGGTTAATATAGATGTTGAATAGAGTGGGACTCAGACAGCATAGTGGCCAGTTGGTTAATATAGATATTGAATAGAGTGGGACTCAGACAGCATAGTGGCCAGTTGGTTAATATAGATGTTGAATAGAGTGGGACTCAGACAGCATAGTGGCCAGTTGGTTAATATAGATGTTGAATAGAGTGGGACTCAGACAGCATGGTGGCCAGTTGGTTAATATAGATATTGAATAGAGTGGGACTCAGACAGCATAGTGGCCAGTTGGTTAATATAGATGTTGAATAGAGTGGGACTCAGACAGCATAGTGGCCAGTTGGTTAATATAGATAGATACTATACATATTATATTAATACTGCACCATACTATATATTATACTATACTAATACTGCACTTTACTGTATACTATAATATACTAATACTGCACTATACTATATATTATACTATACTAATACTGCACTAACTGCAACCTGCACAATAGGTTTATTTATATATTTATCATACTATTTAGGCCATTGTACATTTTTGTATTCCCAACTTGTATATATTCAAATATCTGTTCTTTTATTTTATCCTATTACTATTTCATGTATATTGTATGTATGTATATTGTATCCTATAGTGTTTCATTTATATTTATATTCTGTGCTGTGTGACTGATTTTGCTGCTGTAACACTATAATTCTACTATTGGGATCAATATCTATCTATCTATCTATCTATCTATCTATCTATCTATCTATCTATCTATCTATCTATCTATCTATCTATCTATCTATCTATCTATCTATCTATCTATCTATCTATGTATGTACGCCACATCATTAGCTGGGTACAGAAATGATCTGTTTACATCGTGTCATAAAAGTATCCAAAAGGATAGAAATAAATATTTTTCTATGATATTGGATCAAAGTAGGTCTGAGACTACTGATTATTTTAGATATGTGTACAATATCTTCTGGATGAGTGGATGAGTTTTTGTTAAAATGTTGATCAGAGTTTCCCAAAAAGCTAAAGATGACGTACTTGTCAAATCCAAGTAATGTTAGCCTACTGTATGTTACTTTACAATGTGTGTGTTTTTGTGTATGTGTGTATATATTTGTGTGTGTGTGTATGTGTGTGTATGTGTGGAACAGACGTACAACATTGTCCCAGGTAAGTTATTATATGTTCTTTTATGCCAAATTTTGATTCCGCCAAATACAAATTGTTGTGGTTGCTATTAATTTGATAATACACCATGTCAGGTTCTTGGTTAAGTTGTATTATGTTGAATCTCTGAATATAAGGTAGTCTTGTTTGTGATGCTTATTGCAGAGGGGAAAAAAACTCTTTATAGTTATTTGTTTTATTATAGTAGTATAACATGAAATCAAAAGACCTGAGTGTTTTCTGAGGAAAACTACTATCCCTCTCTGTTATTCATTAGTGTTATTGACAGAAAGGAGGAACCTTTACTCAATCTCTTACGCCATCTGACCAACTGTTTACCATCAAACCAAAATCCATTGACAGACTTTACCCCATAAGGTCCTCAGCCCCCCTGACTAAACTACTCCCCCCCTTTTTTCCTGGAATCCAACAGCCTGACTGAATAAAAGGACCTTCAACATAACAAGATGATATGAAGCTGCATCCTGACGGGAAACAACGCCATAAAACAACAAAATGAAGATCTCTGTGAGTTACACGCTGCTGCTGCTGTTCGGCTCCGTCTCCGCAAATGAAAGTTCTGAAAGCCAGCCGACTTCTCCTCCAGACCTCTACGCTGCTCTGAGAGAGATGACCGCCTCGCTGGTCCAGCTGAAGGCCGACATGGCTACAGGTACAGTCATGATCTCTTTACATCGGGTCACAGCAGGTCAGAAATATCCAAAAGGAGAGAAATATGTATTTTCTATGTATTGGAACAAAGTAGGTCTGAGACTACTGATTATTTTAATTGTAGAATAATATGTAGAATATCTTCTAGATGAATGAATGAGATTGTAGAATAATATGTAGAATATCTTCTAGATGAATGAATGAGATTGTAGATTAATATGTAGAATATCTTCTAGATGAATGGATGAGATTGTAGAATAATATGTAGAATATCTTCTAGATGAATGGATGAGATTGTAGATTAATATGTAGAATATCTTCTAGATGAATGAATGAGATTGTAGATTAATATGTAGAATATCTTCTAGATGAATGAATGAGAATGTAGATTAATGTGTAGAATATCTTCTAGATGAATGGATGAGATTGTAGATTAATATGTAGAATATCTTCTAGATGAATGGATGAGATTGTAGATTAATATGTAGAATATCTTCTAGATGAATGAATGAGATTGTAGATTAATATGTAGAATATCTTCTAGATGAATGAATGAGATTGTAGATTAATATGTAGAATATCTTCTAGATGAATGGATGAGATTGTAGATTAATATGTAGAATATCTTCTAGATGAATGAATGAGATTGTAGATTAATATGTAGAATATCTTCTAGATGAATGGATGAGATTGTAGATTAATATGTAGAATATCTTCTAGATGAATGGATGAGATTGTAGATTAATATGTAGAATATCTTCTAGATGAATGAATGAGATTGTAGATTAATGTGTAGAATATCTTCTAGATGAATGGATGAGATTGTAGATTAATGTGTAGAATATCTTCTAGATGAATGGATGAGATTGTAGATTAATATGTAGAATATCTTCTAGATGAATGAATGAGATTGTAGATTAATATGTAGAATATCTTCTAGATGAATGAATGAGATTGTAGATTAATATGTAGAATATCTTCTAGATGAATGGATGAGTTGTTTAAAAAATGTCTTTAAAATGTGGATACATTTTTCCCAAAAGCCCAAAATGACGTCCTCAAATATCTTGTTTCCCCACAACTCAATAAATTCAGTTTCCTGTCCCAGAGAAGAGAAAAGACTAGAAATTATAAATATTTTACAAACTGACATCATACAAGTTTGACCTGTTTTACATAAAAAATGACTCAAACCGATTTATTGATTATCAAAATAGCTTGAGATTCCTTTGATAAATGACAACTGATCCATGCAGCGCTACAGCAACGTCTAAATGAACTCAATTAGTAGAAAAATGAAGCTAACAAAGAAACTGTCTCTGATTCTGCAGAGCGAGCCCAGCTGAAGGCTGAAGTGGACACGCTGAAGCAACAACAGCCAGGTACTGATCTCTGATCATTCTCCTTCTGCGGCTGAGAGATTTACAGCCAGACATTTCATTTATACTAAATAAAATAATGGTGGCCAAACACTTTCAACTTCAGGTATATTTAGAAGAAATCTACTCACAAATAGACAAAGTTTAGCAAAATAAAAGTTTTCTTTCCACACAACTTGGACGGTGACAAAACCTACATTTGTCCTTCATGGCCTCCATAGGAAGACATTTTAGGTTTAGAGTTATCTATGGCTGTGTATGTGAGCAAGAAGAGGAAGGTGGCCGTATTAATGTTGTTAATGTGAGTCTGCTGTTCACTCGGATGACGAGAGCCAGAATCAGGATTGGTTTTAATTATTATATATTAAGAGATGAAGGATGTGATCTGGCCCGTGGGGATGTGCTGTGCTCTGTTGAAGGAGACCAACTCATCTTTTCTCAGGAGGTGATGTAATGCATTTACGTTATTTATTGGCCTGTTAAAAAGATATTATTTTTAAAAAAATAAGATAGAACATTAATAGAATACAGTTCCTTGAAAAATCTAAATCTCTCTGTCTGTCATTATCTCTCTACTTCTCTCTCTTTCTCTCTCCCTCTCTCTCCTTCTGTGTGTCTCTCTCCCTCTCTCTCTCTCTCTCTCTCTCTCTCTCTCTCTCTCTCTCTCTGTGTGTCTCTCTCTCTCTCTCTCTCCCTTTGTGTGTGTCTCTCTCTCTCTCTCTCTGTGTCTCTCTCTCAGTCCAACCGGTTGCATTCTCAGCCTCTCTAGCGGTTGAAGGTGAATTACGTATTGGACCCGTTCCCTCGGACACTCCCCTGATCTACAGATACGTCCCCACCAACATCGGAAACGCCTACAACTCAACCACAGGTAGCTCTGATATTCTATTAATATATTTTATATCAACCACAGGTAGCTCTGATATTCTATTAATATATTTTATATCAACCCTCCACAGGTAGCTCTGATATTCTATTAATATATTTTATATCAACCCTCCACAGGTAGCTCTGATATTCTAATATATTTTATATCAACCACAGGTAGCTCTGATATTCTTTTATATTTTATATCAACCACAGGTAGCTCTGATATTCTATTAATATATTTTATATCAACCCTCCACAGGTAGCTCTGATATTCTATTAATATATTTTATATCAACCACAGGTAGCTCTGATATTCTATTAATATATTTTATATCAACCCTTCACAGGTAGCTCTGATATTCTATTAATATATTTTATATCAACCCTTCACAGGTAGCTCTGATATTCTATTAATATATTTTATATCAACCCTCCACAGGTAGCTCTGATATTCTATTAATATATTTTATATCAACCACAGGTAGCTCTGATATTCTATTAATATATTTTATATCAACCCCTCCACAAGTAGCTCTCAGATTCTCACAACAGACTAACATTTACTAGGATTTAACAACACATTTTAGGGTTATAATATTGGCAGAATACCAATATTTAGCATTGTTGTTATGGTCTGTATGGATCAAGTTTCTATATGAAAACAAGCATAAACAACGAATATGTAAAATATATGTATTTCTATTTAGGGTTACAGGGTTACATTACAGCTTGTTTCTCCCTGATGCTGAACATCTGTCCTGTAGGGTTACATTACAGCTTGTTTCTACCTGATGCTGAACATCTGTCCTGTAGGGTTACATTACAGCTTGTTTCTACCTGATGCTGAACATCTGTCCTGTAGGGTAACATTACAGCTTGTTTCTACCTGTTCCTGAACATCTGTCCTGTAGGGTAACATTACAGCTTGTTTCTCCCTGATGCTGAACATCTGTCCTGTAGGGTAACATTACAGCTTGTTTCTCCCTGATGCTGAACATCTGTCCTGTAGGGTTCCATTACAGCTTGTTTCTCCCTGATGCTGAACATCTGTCCTGTAGGGTAACATTACAGCTTGTTTCTCCCTGATGCTGAACATCTGTCCTGTAAGGTAACATTACAGCTTGTTTCTACCTGATGCTGAACATCTGTCCTGTAGGGTTCCATTACAGCTTGTTTCTCCCTGATGCTGAACATCTGTCCTGTAGGGTAACATTACAGCTTGTTTCTCCCTGATGCTGAACATCTGTCCTGTAGGGTTACATTACAGCTTGTTTCTCCCTGATGCTGAACATCTGTCCTGTAGGGTAACATTACAGCTTGTTTCTCCCTGATGCTGAACATCTGTCCTGTAGGGTAACATTACAGCTTGTTTCTCCCTGATGCTGAACATCTGTCCTGTAGGGTAACATTACAGCTTGTTTCTCCCTGATGCTGAACATCTGTCCTGTAGGGTTACATTACAGCTTGTTTCTACCTGATGCTGAACATCTGTCCTGTAGGGTAACATTACAGCTTGTTTCTCCCTGATGCTGAACATCTGTCCTGTAGGGTAACATTACAGCTTGTTTCTCCTTGATGCTGAACATCTGTCCTGTAGGGTAACATTACAGCTTGTTTCTTGCTTAATACTGGCCCAATGCCAAAGATGTGTTATATTTTGCATCCCTAATATATTTCACTTGTATATTAACAAACCATGCGTCCTCCAGGTGTGTTCACCGCCCCGGTGAGAGGAGCGTACCACTTTGAGTGGCATATCAATTCAGCAAACAGCCGCAGTACAGCGGCCTTCCTGGTCAAGAACTCTGAGAATGTTTTTGCGGCACACGAGTCCCAGCCGGCCCATTTCATGAGTGCTTCTAATGGCGTCACCCTGTTGCTGGAGGTGGGAGACGTTGTGTTTGTGCGTCTGGCGGCTACAAGTCATGTGTTTGACAACTTCAATCACCACACCACCTTCAGTGGACACCTGCTGTTCCTCATGTGAGACAGAAACAGCAGCTCTGTGACAGGTTGTTGTTGTTTTAAACACGTCATCATAGCACAACAAAGATGTAATCTGATTTCATCGCTATCCAAATAATAATGAGTAAAAATTGTAGACAGAAATCTTTTATTCCATGAAATTTAAAAGTGATTAATGTTTTCATATTATATTATGTCATTTTAATCAAATAATAAACATATATCATTGTGAGTATCGTCTGTGAGCATTTCGTTATTGTTCTTGTTGACATTGTTTGGTTCAGTTTTACTTTCTTACATGAAGCACACAACAGAAAAAAGAGACAACAGTAGAGAGTAGTATGTAGAGAGACAACAGTAGAGAGTAGTATGTAGAGACAACAGTAGAGAGTAGTATGTAGAGACAGCAGTAGAGAGTAGTATGTAGAGACATCAGTAGAGAGTAGTATGTAGAGAGACAGCAGTAGAGAGTAGGATGTAGAGAGACAACAGTAGAGAGTAGTATGTAGAGAGACAACAGTAGAGAGTAGTATGTAGAGAGACAACAGTAGAGAGTAGTATGTAGAGACAACAGTAGAGAGTAGTATGTAGAGAGACAACAGTAGAGAGTAGTATGTAGAGACAACAGTAGAGAGTAGTATGTAGAGACAGCAGTAGAGAGTAGTATGTAGAGACATCAGTAGAGAGTAGTATGTAGAGAGACAGCAGTAGAGAGTAGGATGTAGAGAGACAACAGTAGAGAGTAGTATGTAGAGAGACAACAGTAGAGAGTAGTATGTAGAGAGACAACAGTAGAGAGTAGTATGTAGAGACAACAGTAGAGAGTAGTATGTAGAGAGACAACAGTAGAGAGTAGTATGTAGAGAGACAACAGTAGAGAGTAGTATGTAGAGAGACAACAGTAGAGTAGTATGTAGAGACAACAGTAGAGAGTAGTATGTAGAGAGACAGCAGTAGAGAGTAGGATGTAGAGAGACAGCAGTAGAGAGTAGTATGTAGAGAGACAGCAGTAGAGAGTAGGATGTAGAGAGACAACAGTAGAGAGTAGTATGTAGAGAGACAACAGTAGAGAGTAGTATGTAGAGAGACAACAGTAGAGAGTAGTATGTAGAGAGACAACAGTAGAGAGTAGTATGTAGAGAGACAGCAGTAGAGAGTAGGATGTAGAGAGACAACAGTAGAGAGTAGTATGTAGAGACAACAGTAGAGAGTAGTATGTAGAGAGACAACAGTAGAGAGTAGTATGTAGAGACAACAGTAGAGAGTAGTATGTAGAGAGACAACAGTAGAGAGTAGTATGTAGAGAGACAACAGTAGAGAGTAGTATGTAGAGACAGCAGTAGAGAGTAGGATGTAGAGAGACAACAGTAGAGAGTAGTATGTAGAGAGACAACAGTAGAGAGTAGTATGTATGTAGAGAGACAACAGTAGAGAGTAGTATGTAGAGAGACAGCAGTAGAGAGTAGGATGTAGAGAGACAACAGTAGAGAGTAGTATGTAGAGAGACAACAGTAGAGAGTAGTATGTAGAGAGACAACAGTAGAGAGTAGTATGTAGAGAGACAACAGTAGAGAGTAGTATGTAGAGAGACAACAGTAGAGAGTAGTATGTAGAGAGACAACAGTAGAGTGTAGTATGTAGAGAGACAACAGTAGAGAGTAGTATGTAGAGACAGCAGTAGAGAGTAGTATGTAGAGACATCAGTAGAGAGTAGTATGTAGAGAGACAGCAGTAGAGAGTAGGATGTAGAGAGACAACAGTAGAGAGTAGTATGTAGAGAGACAACAGTAGAGAGTAGTATGTAGAGAGACAACAGTAGAGAGTAGTATGTAGAGACAACAGTAGAGAGTAGTATGTAGAGAGACAACAGTAGAGAGTAGTATGTAGAGAGACAACAGTAGAGAGTAGTATGTAGAGAGACAACAGTAGAGAGTAGTATGTAGAGAGACAACAGTAGAGAGTAGTATGTAGAGACAACAGTAGAGAATAGTATGTAGAGAGACATCAGTAGAGAGTAGTATGTAGAGAGACAACAGTAGAGAGTAGTATGTAGAGACAACAGTAGAGAGTAGTATGTAGAGAGACATCAGTAGAGAGTAGTATGTAGAGAGACAGCAGTAGAGAGTAGGATGTAGAGAGACAACAGTAGAGAGTAGTATGTAGAGAGACAACAGTAGAGAGTAGTATGTAGAGACAACAGTAGAGAGTAGTATGTAGAGAGACAACAGTAGAGAGTAGTATGTAGAGACAACAGTAGAGAGTAGTATGTAGAGAGACAACAGTAGAGAGTAGTATGTAGAGACAACAGTAGAGAGTAGTATGTAGAGAGTAGTATGTAGAGAGACAACAGTAGAGAGTAGTATGTAGAGAGACAGCAGTAGAGAGTAGTATGTAGAGAGACAATAGTAGAGAGTAGTATGTAGAGAGACAACAGTAGAGAGTAGTATGTAGAGAGACAGCAGTAGAGAGTAGTATGTAGAGAGACAATAGTAGAGAGTAGTATGTAGAGAGACAATAGTAGAGAGTAGTATGTAGAGACAACAGTAGAGAGTAGTATGTAGAGAGTAGTATGTAGAGAGACAACAGTAGAGAGTAGTATGTAGAGAGACAACAGTAGAGAGTAGTATGTAGAGAGACAATAGTAGAGAGTAGTATGTAGAGAGACAACAGTAGAGAGTAGTATGTAGAGAGACAGCAGTAGAGAGTAGGATGTAGAGAGACAACAGTAGAGAGTAGTATGTAGAGACAACAGTAGAGAGTAGTATGTAGAGAGACAACAGTAGAGAGTAGTATGTAGAGACAACAGTAGAGAGTAGTATGTAGAGAGACAACAGTAGAGAGTAGTATGTAGAGAGACAACAGTAGAGAGTAGTATGTAGAGAGACAACAGTAGAGAGTAGTATGTAGAGAGACAGCAGTAGAGAGTAGGATGTAGAGAGACAACAGTAGAGAGTAGTATGTAGAGAGACAACAGTAGAGAGTAGTATGTAGAGAGACAACAGTAGAGAGTAGTATGTAGAGAGACAACAGTAGAGAGTAGTATGTAGAGAGACAACAGTAGAGAGTAGTATGTAGAGAGACAGCAGTAGAGAGTAGGATGTAGAGAGACAACAGTAGAGAGTAGTATGTAGAGACAACAGTAGAGAGTAGTATGTAGAGAGACAACAGTAGAGAGTAGTATGTAGAGAGACAACAGTAGAGAGTAGTATGTAGAGAGACAACAGTAGAGAGTAGTATGTAGAGAGACAACAGTAGAGAGTAGTATGTAGAGAGACAACAGTAGAGAGTAGTATGTAGAGACATCAGTAGACAGACAACAGTAGAGAGACAACAGTAGAGAGACAGTTCAATAGATAGAGCAGGTCTAGACCGCTCTATAATTTACAGATAGAGCAGAGACACAGATACACACACATAAACACGTATACACAAAGATACACACATATACAAAGATAGGCATGCACACACACACACGCATGCACACATATGCACACACACACACGCATGCACACATATGAATGTTTTGGTATGTCGTGAGGACCAATGACTGGCAACAGCCTGATGGGATCCACCTTTAACTGCTAATTCATATCAACACAAAAATTACTTTAAACTTCAAAAACGTGTACATGTACAGTGGGGTTTGAAAGCCACGAGCACACACACTACCTACACCAGAGAAAGTTAGTAATTACTCACAGAGACCATGTCTCATTCACTCAGAGAGAGAGAGAGAGAGAGAGAGGGGGGGGAGAAATACAGTGGGGTTTGAAAATTTGGGCCCCCCAGGTAAAAATGTGTATTACTGAGCATATAGAAGCCAAGAAAAGATGGAAAATCTCCAAAAGAATCAAATGAAAGATTAGACATTCATATGTCACAAAAAGTTAGATTTTATTTCCATCATTTACACCTTGTACCTTGTACCCCCCCGCCCCCTGCAGATTTCTGGGCTGGCTGTCACCACTGCTCCTTCAGGGTCTATCCATAGATTCACATTATGTTGAGGTCAGGAGATTGTGAAGGCCATGGCCAAACCTTCAGTTTAGGCTTCTTGATGTAATCCAGCGTGGATTTTGAGGTGTGTTTGGGATCATTATCCATTTGTAGAAGCCGTCCTCTCTTTAACTTCAGCTTTTTCACAGATGCATCAAGTTAGCTCCAAAATCTGCTGAAATGTTACTGAATCCATTTTTCCTTCTACTCGTGAAGAAGAATTTCATAAAATTTTGGGCCCTTTCTTCTCCAAACGTACCTTTGCTCTCTGCGGGCGAAAAGTTCTATTTTAACCTCATTCGTCCACAGAACGTGTTCCCACAATGCATCTGACTTGTCTGTATGTTCATGATGTTTGTGGTGAGGACGTAGAAGAGGTTTTCTTCTGAGGACTCTTCCATGAAGACCATGTTTGTACGAGTATCTCTTTATAGTGGACTGGTGTACCACCTCCAGGGTCGGCAGGTCTTTCTGATGGACCGGGTCTAACGGGGGTCTGGACTTGCTTTTCCGAGCGGTTCGGATATTGTTCTTGGTCTTCCAGATCTTTAACTTCCACTGTTACCATGGTGATGACGGCCATTTCTTAATTACATTCCCAACAGAGGAGATCGGCGTCTGAACGCTTTGCTATCTTCTTCTTCTTGCTTTGGGAGCATCAGCTATTTACAGATTCAGTTTCCTAGACAACTGCTTAGAAAGACCCATGGTGCTGAGGGGGGGTTAGATGAGTCTGGGAATTTAAAACCTTAAGATGACATTACCTGGTCTAGACCATGATGGAGAACAATCCATGACATTGTCAGGTCTCAGCTTTCCAAAGGGGGGGGGGCATGCTAGAAACTCTGCAGATGAGGAGCGTGGAGGGGCATGGTAATAACTCTGTAGGGGGCCCAAACTTTAACATTTTCTCAGCCATTTTTTTGTTTTCTGTTATGTTGAAAGTGTAAATGATGAAATAAAATCTAACTTGTTTTGACATATTATTTGAATCTCTAATCTGTCATTTGATTCTTTTGGGGATTTTTCATCTTTTCTTTCTTCTTCATGACATTAATACACATTTTACCTGGGGGGCCCAAACTTTTGAACCCCGCTGTATTCACGCATATACACACAGATATACACATCTACACACAAATACACATAGATACACACAGATACACACAGATACACACAGATACAAAGATATGCACAGATAGACTTAAACACACACACACACACACACACACACACACATATGAATACACGTTTTTAGTACGTTGTGAGGATCAATGACTCTCAGCAACCTGATGGGATCTACCTTTTACTGATAATTTGTACAAAACGCACAAAAATTACTTTAAACATCAAAAATGTGTACATGTGTTGATCGGGAGGGTGTAAACTTCCATGGCTTTTGCAATAAATTAAAATCATATGACATATTATTGGCACCCAAGAATGGTGAAAAAATCAAACGAGGACATAAACATTATCCCGGCTCCAGAGTTTATATTTGAAAATTGCTTAAATTCATTGTTTCTTTATACTTCTATCATGTTGAATTTGATAAAACACAAGACTTTCACCAGGAAACAGGTGTTCATGTCCTGGAGAAGTTAAGGAGAAAACACAAGACTTTCACCAGGAAACAGGTGTTCATGTCCTGGAGAAGTTAAGGAGAAAACACAAGACTTTCACCAGGAAACAGGTGTTCATGTCCTGGAGAAGTTAAGGAGAAAACACAAGAATTTCACCAGGAAACTGGTGTTCATGTCCTGGAGAAAGTATGTTGAAAGTATGTTGAAGGTCCTTTTATTAAATCAGGCTGTTTGTTTCCAGGAAATGAGGGGGTGGGGCAGTTTGGTCAGCGGGGGCTGAGGACCTTATGGGGTAAAGTTCAAGACCGTTATTTGTCCCCGAGGGGCGATTCATTTCGCTGCAGTAGCAAAGAAATTGACATACAGTACATAACAAAGACGACAACATCAATTAAAAATACAGACCAAATGGGGAAATAAATACCACAACATTAAAAGTTTAAGTCCCAGTGTGCCTTATGTGCAGACGTTACGTATTCTTTCCAGAGTTAAGCAGAGAGATAGCAGAGGGGACGAAGGAGAATCTATATCTATTTGTTTTGGCTGGTGGCTGACTGAAGCGGGAACCAGAGGGCAGCAACTTAAATCCTGCATTCAGGGGGTGGGAACTATCGGACATGATGGATTCTGCCTTATTAAGCACATGTACAGATCAGCTGTTGTCATCTGCTGAATCCCAATGATTTTGCTGCTAACTTTAATTACCATTGCTAATGTGTTTTTCCATTTTAAACTCAGAGAAGCATACCAGCAAATACATGAAAAGGTAAAGACGGACTCAATAAAAGATTTATAAAACAAAGTCATCAGGGATCTGTCCACTTGAAACTTAGCTAGCTTTCTCAGACAGAAGAGACGCTGCTGACTTCTCTTACTCAGCATGTCTGTGTTTAGTTCAAAGGTCAACTTGTTATCAATGACGATTCCCAGATACTTGTATGATTCAACAATTTAAACCTCTTTTCCATCTATAATCGTCTTTCCAGGAGTTGGATGGTGACGTCTAAAATCAATGCACATGTCCTTTGTCTTTGTAACATTTAAATCTAAAAAGGCTTCTTTGCAAAGTTTAAAACATAGAGTATTACAAGGCCGTGAGATGTTCTAGTTGTGACCATTAAGCTTACTATGACTGTGTCATCTGCAAACTTTACAATGTAGTTATTGGTCAGTTCACTACGGCAGTCGTTAGTGTACATAATGTATAAAAGAGGAGAGAGAACACAGCCTTGAGGGGAGCCGGTTGATATCACTGATATTCCAGAAAGATGTCCATTTACTCTCACTCTCTGTGTCCTGTTAGTGAGAAAGTCCAAAATCCAGCCCACCAGGTTGCAGTCCAACCCAAACTTTTCTATGAGCTTCTGCACCAATAAATGGGGCTGGATGGTGTTGAAGGCAGACGAGAAATCCACAAACAGCAGTCTAACATGATTTTTGTTACCCTCTAGATGCTTGTATATGAGGTTAAACAGAGTTATGGTAGCATCCTGCACCCCCCTGTTTGCTCTGTATGCAAACTGCAGGGGGTCGAGGAGGTGTTCAATCCTACCCAGCAATTCTTTCTTTATCAGTTTTTCAAATTACTTCATAGCTAATGAAGTTAGAGCCACAGGTCTATAGGCATTCAGAATTTTTGGGTGGTTGCTTTTCGCGATGGGAATAATTGTAGATTGTTTCTTTAAGTTTGGGACTCTATGTTAAAAATATGATAAAACATGAAGCTAACTGATCGGCACAGTGTGTCAGCATGCGGCTGCTAATGTTGTTGGGGCCAGGGCTAGTACAGGACTTGCTCTGTTTAAAAGTGTTCACAACATTGCGTTCAGAATAAAAGGAGTAAGAAGACCAGAGTTAATGAGACTGTCCCTGAATGCACCCGTTTCTTTACTATAATCGTGGACATCAAACCTAGAATGAAACTTGTTAAACTCCTGTACCGGTGCAGAGTCTGCCGTAAAGTCAGTCAATGGATTTTGGTCTGATGGTAAACAGTTGGTCAGTTGGAGTAAGAGACTAGGTAAAGGTTCATCCTTTCTGTCTATAAAACTAATGAATTACAGAGAGGGACAGTTGTTTTACTCAGAAAATACTCAGGTCTCTAGATCATTAGGGGGAGAAATATTTCCCAGAGGCAATGGACTACAGCCAATAGTAGGAGGCGACTGGAGAAGCTGTTGTAGCAGAGGAGCGAGACCTGCCTGGCGGTTAGGAGGAAGAGCCCGGTTAGACTGGACCAGGGGTGGACTGGTGGTCTCAGTGCCCCCCCTGTGTGCCTATGGACACAATAGCTAAGTTTCCATCCACGTGTCCATCTAATTATCTGAAGTTGTAAAACTTCCTGTGAATAAATCTGGTGAAAGTGTGTTTCCATCCAACGGCTTTGCAGCCAATAAGAACCTGTGGTGATGACATCACCATCCAACGTCTTTACAGCCAATAAGAACCTGTGGTGATGACATCACCATCCAACGGCTTTACAGCCAATGAGAACCTGTGGTGATGACATCACCATCCAACGGCTTTACAGCCAATAAGAACCTGTGGTGATGACATCACCATCCAACGGCTTTACAGCCAATAAGAACCTGTGGTGATGACATCACCATCCAACGGCTTTACAGCCAATAAGAACCTGTGGTGATGACATCACACACTGGTTTAGGGTCAGACTGGTATATCTGATTGGTTGGAGACATTTTAAGGTGTTTCCATTCATTTACACTGAATCACACAACAGACGTCTACCATCATATGATCAATATGGGACAACATCACATGATCAATATGAGACAACATCACATGATCAATATGGGACAACATCATATGATCACTATGGGACAACATCACATGATCAATATGGGACAACATCATATGATCACTATGGGACAACATCACATGATCAATATGGGACAACATCACATGATCAATATGGGACAACATCATATGATCACTATGGGACAACATCACATGATCAATATGGGACAACATCATATGATCACTATGGGACAACATCATATGATCACTATGGGACAACATCACATGATCAATATGGGACAACATCATATGATCACTATGGGACAACATCATATGATCACTATGGGACAACATCACATGATCAATATGGGACAACATCATATGATCACTATGGGACAACATCATATGATCACTATGGGACAACATCACATGATCAATATGGGACAGGCTATAAATCCACACAATAAGATAAAATTGACACAAAATGAATAAAGAAACGTTCACAGAAGTAATTGCAATGATATGTTTATTTGATTAAAATGACAAACAAGAAGAGAATCTGAAACTTGAACTTTTCATTATATTTGAAGGAAGATAGATTATACAATTATTACTTATTTAGATGAAGGTGAAATCAGATCAAATCTATGACGTGCTATGAAGACGTGTTTAAGACAACAACAACCTGTCACAGAGCTGCTGTCTCACATGGGGAACAGCAGGTGTCCACTGAAGGTGGTGTGGTGATTATAATCGTCAAACGCCAATCCGCTTGCCAACAGAAGCACAGACACAACGTCTCCCGCCTCCAGCAACAGTGTAATGCCTTTAGAAGAAGTCATGAAACCCTCTGCCTGTTGTTCAAATGCCATGAAAACCTTCTGTGAGTTCTTGAGCAACCAAGCCCCTGAACCGTGGCTGTTGTCTCCATATGCACCGGTCGTCCAATCAAAGTGGTACGCTCCTTTCACCGGGGCAGTGAACAAACCTGGTGGACATTTGGTTTAGTCAATTAATAGAAATTTAAAAACCAGCATCATCAACATACAAGTGGAATGTATTAGAGATGAACAATCCTTCCTACTGCCTTTTGTTTTGTTGACGCTTTTAATCTCAAGATGGCCGCCACCAGTCTGGGTCTTTGTTTGTGTGCTTGAGCTGAGCTACTCTTTTTATGTGTTTTTGTCCTTTTTATGTGTTTTTATGTCCTTGGCTTCTGCAAAACCTAACCAAGGAAAGTAATCCCTTTCCAGAAACTTGTGCTTATTGAGTATCTTCGTTATACTTAAATCTATCCTAAAAGGAGAAGGATTACTGTCACTGGCCTGCTGAAAGAACTGGGGTAATTTGAAATCTACTTTGTCTTCTGGATGATCTGCTTCACCTGAAACAAGCTGCAATGTAACCCTACAGGACAGATGTTCAGCATCAGGTAGAAACAAGCTGTAATGTAACCCTACAGGACAGATGTTCAGCATCAGGTAGAAACAAGCTGTAATGTAACCCTACAGGACAGATGTTCAGCATCAGGTAGAAACAAGCTGTAATGTTACCCTACAGGACAGATGTTCAGCATCAGGTAGAAACAAGCTGTAATGTTACCCTACAGGACAGATGTTCAGCATCAGGTAGAAACAAGCTGTAATGTTACCCTACAGGACAGATGTTCAGCATCAGGTAGAAACAAGCTGTGATGTAACCCTACAGGACAGATGTTCAGCATCAGGGTGAAACAAATTGTAATGTAACCCTACAGGACAGATGTTCAGCATCAGGTAGAAACAAGCTGTAATGTAACCCTACAGGACAGATGTTCAGCATCAGGTAGAAACAAGCTGTAACGTTACCCTACAGGACAGATGTTCAGCATCAGGGTGAAACAAGCTATAATGTAACCCTACAGGACAGATGTTCAGCATCAGGTAGAAACAAGCTGTAATGTTACCCTACAGGACAGATGTTCAGCATCAGGGAGAAACAAGCTGTAATGTAACCCTACAGGACAGATGTTCAGCATCAGGTAGAAACAAGCTGTAATGTAACCCTACAGGACAGATGTTCAGCATCAGGTAGAAACAAGCTGTAATGTAACCCTACAGGAAAGATTTTCCAAAATGTTGCAAAAATATTGATATCAGTCCATCACTAAAATATATTAATAGAATATCAGAGCTACCTGTGGTTGAGCTGTAGGCGTTTCCGATGTTGGTTTGGACGTTTTTGAAGATCAGGGTCATCGCCATTGGTAAGGGTCCCAGAGTTGATCCTCGGCTTTCAGCCAGCAGAGAGGCTGAGAATGCAACCTGTTGGACTTAGAGAGAGAGAGAGAGAGAGAGAGAGAGAGAGAGAGAGCAATGTGATTTAAAAAAATCATTGAACATTAAACTGATCATTTTTAGTCCTATCTCCTCTAATAATTGGAAAACATAAAAAAAACATTATCTGTAATTGAAGCTTGACAGTTAAAGTTAAAGTCTGTCATCATTCCAGAATAAAACAGCAGGGGTTTCAAACATAGGTGGTAGACTTCCTAGAGAAGTCCAAGTACCTGGACTTCATAGAGAACTCCAAGTAACTGGACTTCATATAGAACTCCAAGTAACTGGACTTCATGTAGAACTACAAGTACCTGGACTTCATAGAGAACTCCAAGTACCTGGACTTCATATAGAACTCCAAGTACCTGGACTTCATAGAAAACTCCAAGTACCTGGACTTAATAGAGAACTCCAAGTACCTGGACTTCATATAGAACTACAAGTACCTGGACTTCATAGAGAACTACAAGTAGCTGGGGAGTTTTATTGAGTCCAATCATGAGACTAACTCCTAGAAGCAGCCGAGAGAAAGAACAGCTAGATGAAATGAATCATGATTGCTACCTCTGCAGTTTCAGTTATTTAGAATAAATGATAAGATGAACTTCATGTCTCACAGTTGAACAGAGAGAACAATACCTTGTTGATGTTGTTTCAGCTTTTCCACTTCAGTCTTCAGTGTGTCCACTTCAGCCTTCAGCTGGGCTCGCTCTGCAGAATCAGAGACAGTTTCTTTGTTAGCTTCATTTTTCTTCTAATTGAGTTCATTTAGACGTTGCTGTAGCGCTGCATGGATCAGTTGTCATTTATCAAAGGAATCTCTAACTATTTTGATAATCGATGAATCGGTTTGAGTCATTTTTATGTAAAACAGGTCAAACTTGTATGATGTCAGTTTGTAAAATATTCATAATTTCTAGTCTTTTCTCTTCTCTGGGACAGGAAACTGAATTTCTTTGAGTTGTGGGGAAACAAGATATTTGAGGACGTCATTTTGGGCTTTTGGGAAAAATGTATCCACATTTTATAGACAGAACAACTTATCCATTCATCTAGAAGATATTCTACATATTAATTTACAATCTCATCCATTCATCTAGAAGATATTCTACATATTAATCTACAATTAAAATAATCAGTAGTCTCAGATCTACTTTGATCCAATACATAGAAAATACATATTTCTCTCCTTTTGGATATTTCTGACCTGCTGTGACCCGATGTAAAGAGATCATGACTGTACCTGTAGCCATGTCGGCCTTCAGCTGGACCAGCGAGGCGGTCATCTCTCTCAGAGCAGCGAAGAGGTCTGGAGGAGAAGTCGGCTGGCTTTCAGAAGTTTCATTTGCGGAGACGGAGCCGAGCAGCAGCAGCAGCGTGTAACTCACAGAGATCTTCATTTTGTTGTGCTATGATGTTGTTTCCAATCCGGATGCAGCTTCCTATCATCTGGTTATGGTGAAGGTCCTTTTATTCAGTCAGGCTGTTGGATTCCAGTAAATGGAGGGGGGGGGGGCAGTTTGGTCAGTAGGGCTGAGGACCTTATGGGGTAAAGTCTGTCAATGGATTTTGGTCTGATGGTAAACAGTTGGTCAGTTAGTGTAAGAGATTGAGTAAAGGTTCCTCCTTTCTGTCTATAACACTAATGGATAACAGAGAGGGACAGTTGTTTTCCTCAGTAAATACTCAGGACTTTTGATTTCATGTTATACTATTATAACAAATCACATAAAACTATAAAGAGGTTTTCTAGGAGTCAGTTTTGACCAGGATATATCCGTTGAAGCCCACTTAAAACAATCTCCACAACAGCCATTTTTTGTTTATTTATTTTATTTACAAATTAGGAACATCCTGTCTCAAAATGATGTTAAAAACTAGTCCATGCATTTGTTACTTCCAGGTTGGACCACTGGAATTCCTTAATATCTGGTTGTCCAAATAAGTCCCTTAAAGGCATATTTCATCAATTAGTATTAAGTTTTGTATCGGTTTAAACCCGGTAGTATTTTTGAATGACCATGCTTCCTTCCCTCATGTGCTCCTGAGACGAGAGATCTCTGTATTGTGTCTCTAGAAAAAAACCTGATTGAGCAAAAATTGTTGTTTTGCATCATAGGAGGAATATTTGCCAAGAGGCTGTGGATTACAGCCAGTGGGAGGAGCCACAGGAGCAGCTGTTGCACAAAATATATTACCAGAACAGGAATAGAAAGTAGACAATAGACAATTAATTGGTTTGAGGGAATTTTTTCATTACAAAAAACTGTGAAACTTGTGTGATGTCAGCTTGAGAAATATGAATATTTTCTAGTTTCTTCTCTCCCCTGGGACAAAACAAGACATTTGAGGACGTCATCTTGGGCTTTTTGGGAAACTTTGATCAACATTTTAGAGACAGAACAACTCATCCATTCATCCAGAAGATATTCTGCACGTATTCTACACCAACAAGTTAGATATTCAAGATATATTGGATATAAAAGATATTGTACACCAACTGACCACTATGCTGTCTGAGTCCCACTCTATTCAACATCTGTATTAACCAACTGGCCACTATGCTGTCTGAGTCCCACTCTATTCAACATCTACATTAACCAACTGGCCACTATGCTGTCTGAGTCCCACTCTATTCAACATCTATATTAACCAACTGGCCACTATGCTGTCTGAGTCCCACTCTATTCAACATCTATATTAACCAACTGGCCACTATGCTGTCTGAGTCCCACTCTATTCAACATCTATATTAACCAACTGGCCACTATGCTGTCTGAGTCCCACTCTATTCAACATCTACATTAACCAACTGGCCACTATGCTGTCTGAGTCCCACTCTATTCAACATCTACATTAACCAACTGGCCACTATGCTGTCTGAGTCCCACTCTATTCAACATCTGTATTAACCAACTGGCCACTATGCTGTCTGAGTCCCACTCTATTCAACATCTATATTAACCAACTGGCCACTATGCTGTCTGAGTCCCACTCTATTCAACATCTATATTAACCAACTGGCCACTATGCTGTCTGAGTCCCACTCTATTCAACATCTATATTAACCAACTGGCCACCATCCTAGAGGAATCAGCAGCACCTGGTCTCACGCTACACAACTCTGAGATCAAATTCCTGCTCTATGCAGATGACCTGGTTCTGTTGTCCCCTACAGAAGAGGGCCTACAGCAGAAGGAAAACAGACTACCACAATGAGATAAGAAAGGAAGAACGACTACCACAATAAGATAAAACAGGAAACAGACTACAACAATAAGATAAGACAGGAAGACAGACTACCACAATTAGACAAGACAGGAAACAGACTACCACAATAAGACAAGACAGGAAGACAGACTACCACAATAAGACAAGACAGGAAACAGACAACCACAATGAGATAAGAAAGGAAGAATGACTACCACCATAAAACAGGAAACAGACTACCACAATAAGATAAGACAGGAAGACAGACTACCACAATAAGACAAGACAGGAAACAGACTACCACAATAAGACCAGACAGGAAGACAGACTACCACAATAAGACAAGACAGAGAACAGACTACCACAATAAGACAAGACAGAAAGACAGACTACCAAAATAAGATAAGACAGGAAGACAGACTACCACAATAAGACAAGACAGAAAGAAAGACTACCACAATAAGACAAGACAGGAAGAAAGACTACCACAATAAGACAAGACAGGAAACACACTACCACAATAAGACAAGACAGGAAGACAGACTACCACAATAAGACAAGACAGGAAAACATATAATGGTTTGTTGAATTGGATAATCTGCTTTCAATAATTTTATCAGTTTATCAAGAACAATATAGAAAGACTCACAGATATAATTACAATAATATTTGTTTATTCTGTAACTATAAGTACATGAACAAGCAAAAATCAGACACATTAACCACTTTATATTTAAAGGAAAACAATTATTACTTTTGTCCTTATTTGGATGCCAATGATAATAATATCCATGAAGTGCTGTGAAGACGTGTTTGAGACAACAACAACCTGTCACAGAGCTGCTGTTTCTGTCTCACACGATGAACAGGAGGTGTCCACTGAAGGTGGTGAGGCAGTTATAGTCATCAAACACCAAACTGTTACCCAACAGGCGCAGCGACACCATGTCCCCCTTCAGCAGAGACAGCGAGACGCCTTTAGAGCCGCTCATGAACCCGTCCTTCTGAATCTCGAATACCATGGCGACCTTCTCTGAGTTCTTCATCAACCACGCCCCCGACCCGCGGCTGCCGTCCCCAAATGCACCAACCGTCCAATCAAAGTGGTACACTCCTTTCACCGGGGCAATGAACATACCTGAGGGACGTTTGGTTTGGTCATGTTACAAATAGAAATTGAAACAAATGTATAATATATTATGCATATAAGGCAGATATAGTAAAGTGTATTATATAATAATTGCACACTAATTAGTAGAATTGCACTATATATATATATATATATATATATATAGGGCAATTTTACTAATTCATGTGCATTATTATATATATATATATATATATATATATATATATATATATATATATATATATATATATATATATATATATATATATATATATATATATATATATATATATATATATATATATATATATATAGTATACAGTGTTTAGGGACCAAGGGCCTCTGTTGTGGTTTGGGATTATTTTTCCCTTTTGGCCCCCCCTGTGTTTGTGTCCCAGTTTTCTCCCCAGTCTTGTATTGTCCTGTGGTCTGCATGTGCTGCTTTCTGCTTTATTTTGAAGTCTGTTTTTTGTCTTGTCTCGCCCCTAGCTTGACTTCCTGTGCCTGCCCTCTCCTGTGATTAACTGATGTCTTCCACCTGCTCCCCTGCCCTCTCGTCACCTGCCTCTTGGCACTTCATTACCTGGTGTATTTACTGTCTGTGCTTCCCTTGTGCCTCGTCAGATCCTTTAGCCCTGCTGTCGTGCTCTCTGGTCTCTACCGGTTCCTTGTTGGATCCTTACCGGTGGACTTTGCATCCTTGGATCTCCGTTTGTCCCGTTGGATTCTCCCCAGTGAGCTTCCCAGCCCTTGTGCTCCGGCTTTTGTTTTTCCCTGGCTCTCAGGTTTTGTGTCGTTTTGTTTGGACTCTGTTGCTCAGTTTTTGTTATAATAAACCTTTTGAAGCTCCTGCCTGCTACTCTGCGTTTGGGTCCTCCTTCCGCCACCGTAACAGCCTCATTGATAAAAGACTGCGCAGCTTTCATACCACTAGATGGCGTACTTCACATGTATAAAGCGCATGTGAACGAGCCTCCAACCAGGAGACTGGAGGCCAAAGACCTAACCTCATTAGATTAGGCAGTGATTAATAGTAATATTAATAGAATATCAGAGCTACCTGTGGAGGGTTGATATAAAATATATTAATAGAATATCAGAGCTACCTGTGGTTGATATAAAATATATTAATAGAATATCAGAGCTACCTGTGATGGGGTTGTAGACGTTTCCGATGTTGAGGGGGACGTGGCTGAAGACCAGGGTCGTCGACGTGGGTCCGATATTTTTTCTGTTACCTCCAGCCACCAGACAGGCTGAGAACGCAACCTGTGAGGCTGAGACCGAGAGAGAGAGAGAGACAGAGACAGAGACAGAGAAAGAGAGAGAGAGACAGAGAGAGAGAGAGACAGAGAGAGAGAAAGAGACACAGAGAGAGAGACACATAGAGAGAGAGAGAGAGAGAGAGAGAGAAAGAGAGAGAGAGAAAGAGACAGAGAGAGAGAGAGACACACACAGAGAGAGACAGACCAATAGAGACACAGAGAGAGAGACAGACAGAGAGAGACACAGAGAGTGAGAGACAGAGATTTTTTTGATTTTTAAGAAACCTTTATTTTCCAAATAAATAAGACGTGTTCCAAACCTTCACCAACATGTCATCGATTCACAAATGCACAAAATAAATATTAATATCAGAAACTAACACAGAAACACAGAGTGGAAGACGAGCCCCCCCCCCTGCACAGGACACACCGCCGTGGTGAAACACCACTGGTCCACAAAACCCTGAATGTCCCTCACCAGAGACAGGAAGCGGAAGTCCACCCACACCTTGGCCTTCACCAGACAGACAACCATGTCCGTCAGCCCTCGGCCGGACACGTTGTCCACCTGGTTCTTTCTGCTCTTATAGATCGATAGTTTGGACAGGTTGTCCACCCGGTCCTTTCTGCTCTTATAGATCGATAGTTTGGACAGGTTGTCCACCCGGTCCTTTCTGCTCTTATAGATCGATAGTTTGGCTTGAGCCACAATAAAATTCAACAGTGTCCACTTCCTGGCGTTGTGTTTGTTGTAGCCAGCACCAAAAATAAAAGCAGCCTCAGTAAAAACCTCCCCACAGTCCAGAAACACAGTCCTCAACATGTTAAAAAGAGGCCTCAGTCTGGGATAGTCCAGGTAGCAGTGTATGACGGTCTCAACGAGGGGACAGAAGGGACACGAGGAGGACACGGTGTTATTAATCCTGGCCAGAAAGACATTTACCGCCAGAGCCCCGTGGAGGATCCTCCACTGCAGGTCTCCAGACCTCTTGCTCAGGGGAGGCTTATAAAAGAGTCTCCACACCGGCCTCCTGTCTGGGGGCAGTCTGTCCGTCCACACCAGGTCCTTCCTCCCACACACAGTCTTCCTGTGGACGGACAGAACACATGACTTATAAAACCCCTTTCCAGTTTGCATGTGCAGATCCACAACAGAGGGCAACACAGGCGGAGCTGAAGGGCCGGTATGCTCGGTTAAAAACCCAATGTCAGGAAACGGTTCAGTGGAATCGGGGGTGTCAGTCCCATTAAAATAGTCCCGCAGCATCTCAGAGTCCCCAGCGTCCAGTCTCTTAGTCCATTCAGTCAGGATAGTTCTGGTTTGGCGGGCCGACCTCAGGCCCAGCAGAGAGGCCACTGCCTCCGTGTTCAGGAACCCGGGACCAGCAGCTTCCACGATCCCCCTCAGCTTCGTGACACCAGCCCTCGTCAGCCTCTCAGTGAGACCCAGTCTGCTGCCATCTTGGAGGTCAAGCCGGCCCCCCAAACCAGAGGCTCCTCCAGGAGCCAGAGCAGAGATGCTGCAGGCTCCAGTCTGGTCCATTTGTAAAGTCTCCACACTTTAAAAAGTCCCTGTTAAAACGAGGCAAGTCACACAAAGGGATAAAACCACAGTCCACTAAAAACAATGACGCATCAAGCCCCAAATCAAGCCCTACCACCCTTAAAATGGTGCTGGCTACGGGCCTCCAGACGACATCATCATCACCAAATAAAAACCGCTGCACAAACTGTAATCTAAAAGCAGCGGTCCGGCATAATAAATCAACTAAACCTTGTCCCCCCTCCTCCAGTGCAAACCGTCATTTGTACATTTGAGCCTATGCCAGAGGCAGGATGCGACCAGATTGTTAACAACCAGCACCCTGCCTCTGTAGGACAGGTGGGGAAGCAGCCACCTCCAGACCACCTGGGAGACCTCCAGCCCACCTGGGAGACCTCCAGCCCACCTGGGAGACCTCCAGCCCACCTGGGAGACCTCCAGCCCACCTCCCCACTGCCAGGGCCTCACTCTTAGCCCAGTTCACCCTGGCAGCCAAGAGTTTCTGAAAAATTGTGACAATGTGTCCCAAAACGTCCACATCCTGCTGGTTCTGTGTGAAGATGACGATGTCGTCTGCATAGGCCGAAACAGTAAAACGAGAGTTAAAACCGGGTAAAACGAGGCCATTGATAAAAGAGCGGACATTGTGCAACATGGACTCAATGGACAGAACATACAGCATCCGTGACATGGAGCAGCCCTGTCTGGTCCCCCGGGTCACCGGGAAAGGCTTACATAAGCCTCCATTAATCTTCAGCACACTCTCAACCTTCTCATACATGACCTTCATCCTGGCGATGAAACCAGGGCTGAGGCCAAACCGGGCCAACACTTTCCACAGGTAACGGGGCTCAACCCGGTCAAACGCCTTTTCCTGGTCCAATGAAACCAGACCAGTTTCCAGACCCAACGAACCAGAGACGGTCAAAATATCACAAATCAATGACACATTGTCAACAATGGACCTGCCGGGCACGCAGTAGGTTTGGTTCTTATGCATGACCCGGTCCAGCATCGGCTTCAGCCTGGAGGCCAGGACCTTGGACAGTAGTTTGTAGTCCGAGAATAACAGAGAGAGGTCTCCAGTTCCGAATGTCTGTCAAGTCCCCTTTCTTTGGGAGGAGAGTCAAAACAGCCCTCCGGGAACTCTGAGGAAGCAGACCGTTGACAAAACTGTCCTTAAAAACATCGAGAACATCCGTCTTCATGTCCTCCCAGAAAGTCCTGTAGAACTCTGGGGGGAGACCGTCGATGCCAGGGGCCTTTCCCCCCTGCATGCTCGTCAAAGCCCTGAACACCTCCCACCACTGCTTTGTTCATTCTGGATGTAAAAGATAGCTTGTCATAGCCGACCTGCTCACTGACTGCCAACAGAACCTCCTCCACCGTAACACCACCCTCCGGGGGGACCAAGTCGGAGGCGGCGTCTCGGAGGACGCCATTCCTCCCGAAAAAAAGAAACCCGATTCCCAAGCAGACACTCCACAAGAAAAGCTGAAGAAACTTACCTGATCATGCACAAAACCACTGGTCAAAGATACAGTCGGAAACCAAAAAACAGGACAGAAACAGAGAGAGAGAGACAGAGAGACAGGGAGAGAGAGCGAGAAGGAGAGAGAGAGAGAAGGAGAGAGAGAGAAAGAGTGAGAGAGACATCTGTTTCCAGTTGTTTCCAGATCTACGATACCTTTGACCTGTTTCTTCAGGTTGCTGACTTCAGTGTCCAGTTGAGCTTTAGCTGCAAAACAGAGACAGACGCTTCGTCAGCTTCACTTTCTCTTTTAAATAAATCTGCAACTCATAATATATGATAACTGATAATCAATGTATCGGTTTGAGTTAAATATGATTATTTTCTAGTTTCTTCTCCATTCATCTAGAAGATATTCCACATATTAATCTACAATCTCATCCATTCATCTAGAAGATATTCCACACATTAATCTACAATCTCATCCATTCATCTAGAAGATATTCTACATATTAATCTACAATCTCATCCATTCATCTAGAAGATATTCTACATATTAATCTACAATCTCATCCATTCATCTAGAAGATATTCCACACATTAATCTACAATCTCATCCATTCATCTAGAAGATATTCTACATATTAATCTACAATGAAAATAATCAGTAGTCTCAGACCTACTGTACTTAGCTCCAATGCATAGAAAATACTTATTTCTCTCCTGTTGGATATTTCTGAAATTCTATGACACGATGTATGGAAAATAAGAAATAACTAGAAAACTGCAGAAGTTTTAATAGTGTGCCTCCTACTTGTGCACATCCTAATAACAATAAAACTTAAAATAATAAGTGTTAAGTGTCTCATCCCTTCAGAAATAGACCTTTTAAAACCTGTTTAAGACCTTTCTGTTTCCCAGATACAGCGATGACGTAGCTAGTGCTGAACCAACCAGACTCCATTTAAAAAACAGTCCTTTTAGCGCGTATAGAGCCAACATATTTCCACATGTAAATCAGTAAAGTATGTGTTCATTTCTACCAACACTAGAGTTTTCCATGGTTGGAAAAATGTAGAGAAGATGATATACTTTTATATACTCTTATATACTTTTTCATGCTTTTATTTGGTTTCTGTCGACATTGAATGAAAGGTGAGTTACGATGTTAAAATTACCGTTTATTTACATGGATTCTGGATTCTTTAGATGGATTCTTTAGCGATGCGAGCATAAGCAATATATATGTAAATAAAATACCCCAGTTTTGATAATATTTTAACCCTCACGCTGTCCTCATGCTGTCCTCATGTTGTCCCCATGTTGTCCCCATGTTGTCTTCATGTTGTCCCCATGTTGTCCTCATATTGTCCTCATATTGTCCTCATGTTGTCCCCATGTTGTCCTCATGTTGTCCCCATGTTGTCCCCATATTGCCCTCATGTTGCCCTCATGTTGTCCCCATGTTGTCCCCATGTTGTCCTCATGCTGTCCCCATATTGCCCTCATGTTATCCTCATGTTGTCCTCATGTTGTCCCCATGTTGTCCTCATGTTGTCATCATGTTGTCCCCATGTTGTCCTCATGTTGCCCTCATGTTGCCCCCATGTTGTCCTCATGTTGTCCTCATGTTGTCCCCATGTTGTCCTCATGTTGTCCTATATCAATGTTCTTTTTAATTCCCCAAAATAACATGATTGATTCCACCCAACGCTCTTTGCCAAGTACAAATCTCTACTTTCATTAATTTTGGGGCGTCTTATTCAATTTTATAGCATTGTAAAACAAATGGAAGTGTTTTTGAAATAGTATTGAGTAAAAGTTGACATATTCCAGTCTGTGATTATCATCAACATCCATTCCTTTAATTTTAGTCTAAATAATTCCTAATTTCTGCTTTTCTAACTCAAACATTAGGTATAATTTCCTATAAATGAGGTTTATTGACCAGCAATTCCAAAAATAACTAAAACTAAAGTTAATAAGTTTTACTTAGTGTTAAACGTCAAAAAAAGTGACAAACATTGAAAAAAAACATAAAAAGGGACAAAAACATAAAACAAAATTAAAAACATTGACAAAGAGCGTTGGTTTTCAGTTTAGACGAGAAGAAGAGGTGATTACAGTACCTGTGTTGATGAGCGCCTCCATGCGAGCCAGCTCAGCGGTCATGTTTCTCACCATGGTGTACAGGTCTGGAGGGGAGCTGTCCGGAGGGGGAGGTGGAGGGGATCGGTCCGGAGGGGGAGGGGGAGGTGGAGGGGGAGGTGGAGGGGATCGGTCCGGAGGTGGAGGGGGAGGTGGAGGGGGAGGTGGAGGGAGCGGTCCGGGGGGGGGGGAGGTGGGGGGGAGGTGGAGGGGAGCGGTCCGGAGGGGGAGGGGGAGGTGGAGGTGGAGGGGAGGGGAGCGGTCCGGAGGGGATTGGTCTGGAAGGGAACGGCCTAGAGGGTAACGGTCTGGAGGGTAATGGTCTGGAGGGTAACGGTCTGGAGGGTAACGGTCTGGAGGGTAACGATCTGGAGGGTAACGGTCTGGAGGGTAACGATCTGGAGGGTAACGGTCTGGAGGGTAACGGTCTGGAGGGTAACGGTCTGGAGGGTAACGGTCTGGAGGAGAAGCCCACGGGACTGCAGAGCTGTCAAATGCAGAGACGGTGCCGAGCAGCAGCCACAGCATCAACATCACGGACCTCTTCATCCTGTTGTTATGATGTTGTTTTCCCGTCAGGATGCAGCTTTATATACTTCTTCATGTTGATAATTATTAACTTTGGGAATAGAAAGCCTTTCCTGCCAGGATGTTGGGTTTGAGGACCTACGAGGGCGACCAGTCCGGTCATGATGACCTGGTGGGGTAAAGTTAGTGAATGGAATTTGGCCTGATGGTAAACAGCTGGTCGGTTGGTGCACACTCTGAAATAGAGGTCAATAGAGTGCGCCTATCAAATATACATGTACAGTGGGGTTCGAAAGTTTGCTGTGTATTATAAATGTGTATTAATGAGCATAAAGAAGCCAAGAAAAGATGAAAAATCTCCAAAAGGCATCAAATGTCAGATTAGACATTCGTATAATATGTCACAAAAAGTTAGATTTGATTTCATCATTTACACTTTCAAAATAACAGAAAACTAAAAAATGGCATCTGCAAAAGTTTGGGCCCCCTGCAGAGTTAATACCTTGTACCCCCCCCTGCAGAGTCAACTTGAACCCCACTGTATGCTTCAACAACAACATAAATCAACAATAATACTTTACTCATCCGACGTGCCGGCTGGGAGGAGGAGTCCCAGCGGTCAGTAGAAACCAGCTTCAGGCGCTTCACTTTCATGTGGTTTCACAAGCAGCGAGTCCTTAAACTCTCAGGCGGACTGGGACCTGAAGCTGGTCTCTGATTGGTTTCTTAACCCTCGTCTTGTTGTCCTGTCAAAATGGAAAATCAACACTTTTTTCAATGTTTGTCATTTTTTTTTACTTTTAACACTACGTTATAATTAAAATGTAAATCAAAACAGTTAAAAGTGAGTCCCACTACACAAAGACTCCAGGACTCATAAGCAGCTGTGAAGAAGTCTTAAGATTTGATTTAAAAACCTCTGTTGAGCCGATCTAATATCTGCTGGGAGACTGTTCCACAACGTTGGGCTCGCCCCCCAACCGCTGGTCCAGTCAGAGGTCCTGACCCGTGGGAGCCCCCCAACCGCTGGTCCAGTCAGAGGTCCTGACCCGTGGGAGCCCCCCAACCGTTGGTCCAGTCAGAGGTCCTGACCCGTGGGAGCCCCCCAACCGTTGGTCCAGTCAGAGGTCCTGACCAGTGGGAGCCCCCAACCGTTGGTCCAGTCAGAGGTCCTGACCCGTGGGAGCCCCCAACCGTTTGGTCCAGTCAGAGGTCCTGACCCGTGGGAGCCCCCCAACCGTTGGTCCAGTCAGAGGTCCTGACCCGTGGGAGCCCCCCAACCGTTTTCTTCCTAACCGTTGGTCCAGTCAGAGGTCCGGACCTGTGGGAGCCCCCCAAGCGTTTTCTTCGGTTCTTTCATCCATTGGGATTGGTTGTGGACCCCTGTCGGGTTGTGGTGATACGTCACCCTGCCAGCTCGTTGGAGAGAGGACGACGCAGACCTGGACTCTGTTAGTTGATCTTCTGGGGGAATAAAGAGAGAGATATAGAAAAAGATAATAATAATAACAGAAATAATAATAATAATAATAATAATAAAAATAAAGCACAGAAGCTTTTTTGTAAAATAATGTTTAAAAAGTCCAAAACTGTCACTCTCATGAACGTCATAACCACACGCATGAGCCTGGCTGAAAACCATGAAAATAATAAGACATTTATAAATAATTTAATTTATTATAGTTCCATGTATATTATATGTATGTATATTGTATCCTAGTATTTCAGTATATTTATATTCTGTGCTGTCTGATATTTATCTATATGATGTGTGATAATTTGCTGCTAAACACTATAATTTCACATTTGATTGGATCCATAAATATAAAAACAAGCCGCCATTTATAACTTAGCTCTTGGATCGTGTCTCTTCTGCAGCATGTAGTTGTTTATATGAAGAACTTCTGGTTGTTTGCCCCCCCCCCCCCCATATGGGTCATTCTGACCCCAGTGTTGGGTTAATGCGACTCATTGCTGGGTCAGGCCCTCTAGCCCAGTGTTGATTAAAGCCCCCCCGTTGGGTTGGTGTTTAACCTTTAATTTAATTTAACAATACTTTGTCCAACAGTTAAAGCAGCAATGAACGAACATGAACAAATAATAAATGAAATAACAATAAATAAATAAATAATAATAAAACGTCCTGGCACCTCCTGGGGGACAACGCTTCTAACACTTCAAAACACCAGCGAAGAAGAAAGTCTCTGCTGAGTTCAATCATAGAGAGAGAGAGAGAGAGGGAGAGATTCTAGATGTCAGAGAAGAGCGTTCAGTCTCTTAGTGGTCCCTAATACTGTATCTGGAGTCTCTTTATATAGACCTTAGTGGCCCTAATACTGTATCTGAAGTCTGTTTATATAGACCTTAGTGGTCCCTAATACTGTATCTGAAGTCTCTTTTATATAGACCTTAGTGGTCCCTAATACTGTATCTGAAGTCTCTTTATATAGACCTTAGTGGTCCCCTAATACTGTATCTGAAGTCTCTTTTATATAGACCTTAGTGGTCCCTAATACTGTATCTGAAGTCTCTTTATATAGACCTTAGTGGTCCCCTAATACTGTATCTGAAGTCTCTTTTATATAGACCTTAGTGGTCCCTAATACTGTATCTGAAGTCTCTTTATATAGACCTTAGTGGTCCCTAATGCTGTATCTGAAGTCTCTTTTATATAGACCTTAGTGGTCCCCTAATACTGTATCTGAAGTCTCTTTTATATAGACCTTAGTGGTCCCTAATACTGTATCTGAAGTCTCTTTATATAGACCTTAGTGGTCCCTAATGCTGTATCTGAAGTCTCTTTATATAGACCTTAGTGGTCCCTAATACTGTATCTGAAGTCTCTTTATATAGACCTTAGTGGTCCCTAATACTCTGACACACACACACACACACTCAGACACACTGAGACATATAAGGACACTTTTATTTTAGAAGTCGTCATCACATCACGAGAATAAACATTGAAAGCAGGAGCAGCAGGAGCAGCAGATGAACCGTCCCTAATACTGTATCGCCGCCGCTAATATCACCACCTCCCCACCTCCCCCTCCTCCCCCTCCTCCTCCACCGCCTCAGACCCCCGCCTCCCCCTCCTCCCCCTCCTCCCCCTCCTCCCCCTCCTCCTCCACCGCCTCCCCCTCCTCCCCCTCCTCCCCCTCCCCCCCCCTCCTCCTCCTCCTCCCCCTCCTCCTCCACCGCCTCCCCCTCCCCTCCTCCCCTTCTCCCCCCGCCTCCTCCGTGTGTGTGTGTGGGGGGTCACTCACTGTTCCTCAAAGTGTGACAGGTAAACATATACAGTTGAAACTCAAAGAAATTGCATATGGTGCAAAAGTTCATTCATTTCAGTAATCATTGAACCAGGTCATCTGCTGGTCCTCTGCTGGTGTTGGTCCACTGTGCTTTATTAAGTCCAGAGTCAGTGCAGCCATCTACCAGGACATTTTAGACTACTTTATGCTTTCTTCAGCAGACGAGCTGTCTGGAGATGCTGACTTCATTTTTCAGCAGGACTTGGCACCTGCCCACACGGCCAAAAGTACCAAAACCTGGTTCAATGTCACCTGTAACGTGCTGCTAGACTGCAGCTCTCTGGCTGTTCTCCCAGCAGGATCTCCATCTTGTTGATGTTGCTTATTTGGTCAAATGTCAGGTGCTTGTGTCTGAATTTGGGGAAATATTTAGTTTGGACCGGCTGCAGGTGGGTGCATTCTGTCTCTCTCTCTGTCTCTCTCTCTCTCTGTCTCTCTCTGTCAGGAAGTGCAGCTCTGTCTCGACTGTGTCGCTCATGCACAGCTGGCAGAAGCGCTCCTCTTTGGGGAGCCATTGTTGTCTGTAGCGGCCGGTCTCGATGGGCAGGTTGTCTCTGAGTCTGGACCTGGTCAACATAGTTCTTAGTGTGACATTAGTCCCTGTGGTCAGGTAGTCTGCCACTCGGTACTCTCTCTTTAGGGTCAGGTAGTCTGCCACTCGGTACTCTCTCTTTAGGGTCAGGTAGTCTGCCACTCGGTACTCTCTCTTTAGGGTCAGGTAGTCTGCCACTCGGTACTCTTTCTTTAGGGTCAGGTAGTCTGCCACTGTGTACTCTCTCTTTAAGGTGAGGTAGTCTGCCACTCGGTACTCTCTCTTTAGGGTCAGGTAGTCTGCCACTCGGTACTCTCTCTTTAGGGTCAGGTAGTCTGCCACTCTGTACTCTCTCTTTAGGGTCAGGTAGTCTGGCACTCGGTACTCTCTCTTTAGGGTCAGGTAGTCTGCCACTCGGTACTCTCTCTTTAGGGTCAGGTAGTCTGCCACTGTGTACTCTCTCTTTAGGGTCAGGTAGTCTGCCACTTGGTACTCTCTCTTTAGGGTCAGGTAGTCTGCCACTCGGTACTCTCTCTTTAGGGTCAGGTAGTCTGCCACTCTGTACTCTCTCTTTAGGGTCAGGTAGTCTGGCACTCGGTACTCTCTCTTTAGGGTCAGGTAGTCTGCCACTCGGTACTCTCTTTAGGGTCAGGTAGTCTGCCACTCGGTACTCTCTCTTTAGGGTCAGGTAGTCTGCCACTCGGTACTCTCTCTTTAGGGTCAGGTAGTCTGCCACTCGGTACTCTCTCTTTAGGGTCAGGTAGTCTGCCACTCGGTACTCTCTCTTCAGGGTCAGGTAGTCTGCCACTCGGTACTCTCTCTTTAGGGTCAGATGCATCTTGCCTTGTGTTTTTGTTTGTGTGTTCCAATCGATGATGTAGTTTTGTTTCTGTTGTGTTATAATTTGGTTAACTCTGATTGGTTGTTTCCCAGACTGGTCCTGAGGCAGAACAGGGTCAGGAAGTGGACTGAGCGTCAGGACCAGCTGAGTGAGGGGCCTCTTCTGCTGGTGGGGGGGGGGGGGTTTCTTTTTTTTTAGATGAAGCCAATATTTGATTGCACGTGTTTGATATTTGATGAATAATGGGAATTGGCCTAATTCAGCTCTGCAGGCGGTGTTGGTGGCTCTCCTGTGCACCTGTAGGAGGCTCTTACAGAACTCTAGGTGCAGGATTTCAACTGGGTTTTTGTCCAAGTGGGAAGATTCTGGTAGGAAATAGGACCCCACACCTCACTACCGTAGAGGAGGATTGGCTCTATAGGACCCCCCCCCACCTCACTACTATAGAGGAGGACTGGCTCTATAGGACCCCCCACCTCACTACTGTAGAGGAGGACTGGCTCTATAGGACCCCCCACCTCACTACTGTAGAGGAGTACTGGATCTATAGGACCCCACACCTCACTACCGTAGAGGAGGATTGGCTCTATAGGACCCCCACCTCACTACTATAGAGGAGGACTGGCTCTATAGGACCCCCCACCTCACTACTGTAGAGGAGGACTGGCTCTATAGGACCCCACACCTCACTACCGTAGAGGAGGACTGGCTCTACAGGACCCCAGACCTCACTACCTTAGAGAATGACTGGCTCTATAGAACCCCACACCTCACTACCGCAGAGGAGGACTGGCTCTATAGGACCCCCCACCTCACTACTGTAGAGGAGGACTGGCTCTATAGGACCCCACACCTCACTACCATAGAGAGGACTGGCTCTACAGGACCCCAGACCTCACTACCTTAGAGAATGACTGGCTCTATAGAACCCCACACCTCACTACCGCAGAGGAGGACTGGCTCTATAGGACCCCACACCTCACTACCTCAGAGGAGGAATGGCTCTATATCTGTCTATAGTACAGATTCTAATAATTTGAGCCAGATTCTGATTGGGATTTTAATGTAGATTTGACTTTTATTGCACAAAACGGCCTGCGTGCTTTCTCTCTCAGCTCCATTATCGCTGGGTTAAAACTTTCAGTGGAACTTATTTTCCGTCCTAAATAATTGTATTGTGTACAGTTGTCTAATTTATCCCTGATGTGAAGATGTATGTGTTTCCTTGAGATCTGGATCTTTTCTGAAAAGTCATTGTCTTTGTCTTTTGTGTGTTTACTGTCAGGGCCCAGGTCTGACAGTACTGCTCCAGCAGGTCCAGGTTCTGCTGTACGCTCCGTTCTGAAGGGGACAACAGAACCAGGTCACCTGCATAGAGCAGGAACTTGATCTCAGAGTGGTGTAGCGTGAGACCAGGTGCTGGTGATTTCTCTAGGATAGTGGCCAGTTGGTTAATATAGATGTTGAATAGAGTGGGACTCAGACAGCATAGTGGCCAGTTGGTTAATATAGATGTTGAATAGAGTGAGACTCAGACAGCATAGTGGCCAGTTGGTTAACATAGATGTTGAATAGAGTGAGACTCAGACAGCATAGTGGCCAGTTGGTTAATATAGATGTTGAATAGAGTGAGACTCAGACAGCATAGTGGCCAGTTGGTTAATATAGATGTTGAATAGAGTGGGACTCAGGCAGTATAGTGGCCAGTTGGTTAATATAGATTTTGAATAGACTGGGACTCAGACAGCATAGTGGCCAGTTGGTTAACATAGATGTTGAATAGAGTGTGACTCAGACAGCATAGTGGCCAGTTGGTTAATGTAGATGTTGAATAGAGTGGGACTCAGACAGCATAGTGGCCAGTTGGTTAATATAGATGTTGAATAGAGGGAGACTGGCCAGTTGGTTAATTTAGATTTTGAATAGAGTGAGACTCAGACAGCATAGTGGCCAGTTGGTTAATGTAGATGTTGAATAGACTGGGACTCAGACAGCATAGTGGCCAGTTGGTTAATTTAGATTTTGAATAGAGTGAGACTCAGACAGCATAGTGGCCAGTTGGTTAATATAGATGTTAAATAGAGTGGGACTCAGACAGCATAGTGGCCAGTTGGTTAATATAGATGTTGAATAGAGTGTGACTCAGACAGCATAGTGGCCAGTTGGTTAATGTAGATGTTGAATAGACTGGGACTCAGACAGCATAGTGGCCAGTTGGTTAATTTAGATTTTGAATAGAGTGAGACTCAGACAGCATAGTGGCCAGTTGGTTAATATAGATGTTAAATAGAGTGGGACTCAGACAGCATAGTGGCCAGTTGGTTAATATAGATGTTGAATAGAGTGGGACTCAGGCAGTATAGTGGCCAGTTGGTTAATATAGATTTTGAATAGACTGGGACTCAGACAGCATAGTGGCCAGTTGGTTAATTTAGATTTTGAATAGAGTGAGACTCAGACAGCATAGTGGCCAGTTGGTTAATATAGATGTTAAATAGACTGGGACTCAGACAGCATAGTGGCCAGTTGGTTAATATAGATGATGAATAGAGTGGGACTCAGGCAGTATAGTGGCCAGTTGGTTAATATAGATGTTAAATAGAGTGGGACTCAGACAGCATAGTGGCCAGTTGGTTAATATAGATGTTAAATAGAGTGGGACTCAGACAGCATAGTGGCCAGTTGGTTAATGTCGATGTTGAATAGAGTGGGACTCAGACAGCATAGTGGCCAGTGGGTTAATATAGATGTTGAATAGAGTGGGACTCAGACAGCATAGTGGCCAGTTGGTTAATATAGATGTTGAATAGAGTGGGACTCAGGCAGTATAGTGGCCAGTTGGTTAATATAGATTTTGAATAGAGTGAGACTCAGACAGCATAGTGGCCAGTTGGTTAATATAGATGTTGAATAGAGTGGGTCTCAGACAGCAT
>CM049383.1:435000-475000 GCA_026937815.1 Etheostoma perlongum
CCTTTGCACTCAATTACAGCAACAGATGTTTTGTTTTGTTGTGAAGACGTCTGGTAAGTGCTTGAGTTTCCTCTCTGTTCGCTCATTTGTGATCTCAGCATTTTAGGCCAAAGCGTGGACAGTGTCTGTTGCTTTTTGTTGCTGCTGCCGTTTGCTGCTCCGTTGTATTGGGCTCGACTATGACAGAATTTTGTGATAGGCCTATATTATTTTCAGAGGTTTACATTGGCAAGCTTATCTACAGTATGTTGCATCTATAGTCCTTGTGATATATATATATATATATATATAAATGCTTATAGTTGAGGAACGAGTATAATTAATGCGTGCGTGTACAGGCGTGTGCATAGGCTATATACAGTATATATACTAAGGGTGGTCAGATGCGACCTCCATAATGAAACGCCCCAAAATTCAAAGCACCTTCTTTTAAGTGTTGAGCATCCCCATAGCACCTGCAACAAAAAATCTCTGGAGCCGCCACTGCCCCCCAGCACCAGCAGACAAAGCAGCTTTCACGCAGCCGGTCTGCAGCTTTCACCACCCCACAGACCCAGCCCCCTTCACCCTCATCACCCTTCATCACCTTCCAGATCCAGCCCACACCACCCCCCACCTTCTTATGCACAAGGCAGCCACCCCAGGGGACCACAGCAGCACCAGTCCGAGAGAGAGCTGACCCGCCCATATTCCCCAGGCCTCAGCCTGGACCCCCCCTGCTGGCCCTGCCCAACACCACGCTCAGCACCCGGGGCAGAGGAGCTACGCTGAGACACTGGCCCCAACCAGTGGTGGCAGCCCTGCAGACCTGGGGAGATCAGACACCTGCTCAGTCTCATCTGCTCCAGACTGATCAGCTAAGTGGGACTCTATGGCGTCATAAACTCTATTCTTATTTTAGCACACAAACAATTATCCACTTATTAATTAGGGCTGTTCTGTCTTAAGTAGTTGATCGACTATCCAGGTCAGATTTAAATTATAAGGCTAGAGATTTATTTTATTTTTGTATTTTACTTTAACTAATTTATTTCTATTTACTTTTTCCTTCCAGTACGGAATGAATTAGCTTTTTTATCAATAATTACTTCAAAATGAAGAGTACATCTCTGACATCCCAATTACTCATAATTAGTTTTGGCCTCTCAAATACTGTAACCCTGTAACTACTTTAGTCTAGGACAGCCCTACATCTCACTTAATAACTGTATTACTATGTATTACTGTAGGTTTATCTCTTTTTAAAACTGTTCATATTTGTATTTGCTAACAATGAAGCCACTTACTGTCTCCATGTGGAACATTCAGGGCCTTAACTCTGCATTGTTTGGATGTGAAAGTGAAACCTCTGAATTCAAAGACAACACCAAAAACACAGACATCATCATCCTCCAAGTGACCTGGTGTAAAGCCGGCTCTGTCACTCACTGCCCCCCCAACTACAGAGAAATCATCCTGCCATCAGTCAAACTCCCTACTGTTAAACGAGGGAGGGACTCAGGAGGCATTATTATCTGATACAAAGAAGACATCTCAGCATACATCACCCCTATAAAACATCAACGCTCACACATTTGGCTCAAAATCAAACAAGACATCACCAACTCCCCGACAGACATATTCCTGTGTGCTGTATACATCCCCCCTAGTGACTCCCCGTACTATGATGAGGAGATCTTCCCCCTCCTCCACGAGCAGATCAGCAGCTTCCAGGCCCAGGGAAGTGTGCTGGTCTGTGGGGACCTGAACGCTCGTACTGGCTCCCTCCCTGACTACAACTCAGAACTAGGAAACATTCATGTATTTGGACACAATTATCCTCAAAACAAAACTAACCTCCCACGTTCCAACTGGGACGTCCAGGTCAACAAGACCGGCAGAGAGTTACTGCAGCTCTGTCAAAGCCTGGATCTGTACATCGTCAACGGTCGGCTCCGAGGAGACTCTTCAGGTAGAACCACGTTCTGCTCACCTCTCGGCAGCAGCACCGTGGACTACATGGTGACAGACCCTTCCTCTCTCAGTGCATTCACAGTCAAACCACTGACCCCCCTCTCTGACCACAGCCAAATTACTGTGTTTCTCAGAAGGTCAGTGACCAACAACAGCACCCCCCCACAGCCCAGTAAGCTGTTTAATATCAGGAGATCCTACAGATGGGCTGAAAACAGCACAGAGGAGTTCCAAAAAGCAATCAGCTCAGTCCCAATCCAAACACTACTAGACACCTTTCTGGACACCACATACGTACACAGTCCAGAAGGTGTAAATAATGCAGTTAGACATGTCAATCACATCGTCATGGAAACTGCCAAGAAATCACAATTAAAATTATCCAAAAATAAACCTAAGAACCCCAAAGATGACAAGTGGTTTGACAAAGAATGTAAAGAAATTAGACAAAACGTTCGGCGATTATCTAACCAAAAACACAGAGATCCAGGAAATTTAGACCTACGCCTTCTCTACTGCGCCACACTCAAACACTACAAACACACACTCAGAATCAAAAAGGCACAACACACACATAAACAACTGACATTAATGGAGGAGTCCATAAACACAAACCAATTTTGGGAAAAATGGAAAAATCTGAAAAAATCCCATCCTGTAGAATTGGCAATACAGAATGGAGACATATGGGTCGGCCATTTTGAAACACTCTATGAGCTATTACCAAGCAACCCAGACCCAAACCAAAACCAAATTATAACAAAACTGAATGAACTAGAATCAGCGGTAAAAGACAACCAAAACCCCCTCGACTCCCCCATTAATGAACAGGAACTAAGAGACAAACTCTGGGCCCTAAAACCCCGAAAGGCCAGTGGGCTCGATGGCATCATGAACGAGATGCTGAAATACACAAGCCCTCAATTCCAACTGGCCGTTCTGAAGCTCTTTAACTTGATTCTGAGTGTAGGTTACTTCCCTGACATCTGGAGCCACGGTCTCATCACACCAATACACAAGTCCGGAGATACATCTGACCCAAATAATTACCGAGGCATCTGTGTGAACAGTAATCTGGGGAAGCTCTTCTGTAGCATCATCAACTCCAGACTCAGAAACTTCCTTACCAAACACAATGTCTTGAGTAAAAGTCAAATTGGATTTGTACCAAAATACCGCACTTCAGATCATATTTACACCCTACACACCCTGATAGACAAACACGTTCACCACAACAACAACAAAATCTACACATGTTTCATAGATTTCAAAAAGGCATTTGACCCTATTTGGCACAGCGGTCTATTCTACAAAGTTATTGAATCTGGTGTAGGGGGAAAAACATATGACATCATTAAATCAATGTACACCAACAATAGGTGCAGTATTAAAATTGGAAACCAAAGAACAACATTCTTAAGTCAGAAGCGTGGCGTGAGACAGGGCTGCTGTCTGAGTCCCACCCTGTTCAACATCTACATTAACCAACTGGCCACTATGCTGTCTGAGTCCCACTCTGTTCAACATCTACATTAACCAACTGGCCACCATCCTAGAGACATCAGCAGCACCTGGTCTCACGCTACACGACTCTGAGATCAAGTTCCTGCTCTATGCAGATGATCTGGTTCTGTTGTCCCCCACACAACAGTGCCTACAGCAGAACCTGGACCTGCTGGAGCAGTACTGTCAGACCTGGGCCCTGACAGTAAACACACAAAAGACAAAGACAATGACTTTTCAGAAAAGATCCAGATCTCAAGGAACCACATACAGATTCACATTAGGGAAACATAAATTAGACAACTGTACACATTACAATTATTTAGGACTGAAAATAAGTTCCACTGGAAGTTTTAACACAGCAATAATGGAGCTGAGAGAGAAAGCATGCAGGGCGTTCTATGCAATAAAAAGTCAAATCTACATTAAAATCCCAATCAGAATCTGGCTCAAATTATTAGAATGTGTACTAGAGCCAATCCTCCTCTACTGTAGTGAGGTGTGGGGTCCTATTTCCTACCAGAATTCTTCCCACTTGGGACAAAAACCCAGTTGAAATCCTGAGTTCTGTAAGAGCATCCTACAGGTGCACAGGAGAGCCACCAACACCGCCTGCAGAGCTGAATTAGGCCATCCATCCATCTTCATCCGCTATCCGGAGTCGGGTCGCGGGGGCAGCAGCTCCAGTAGGGGACCCCAAACTTCCCTTTCCCGAGCCACATCAACCAGCTCCGACTGGGGGATCCCGAGGCGTTCCCAGGCCAGGTTGGAGATATAATCTCTCCACCTAGTCCTGGGTCTTCCCCGAGGCCTCCTCCCAGCTGGACGTGCCTGGAACACCTCCCTAGGGAGGCGCCCAGGAGGCATCCTTACCAGATTCCCGACCCACCTCAACTGGCTCCTTTCGACGCGAAGGAGCAGCGGCTCTACTCCGAGCTCCTCTCGGATGACTGAGCTTCTCACCCTATCTCTAAGGGAGACGCCAGCCACCCTCCTGAGGAAACCCATTTCGGCCGCTTGTACCCTGGATCTCGTTCTTTCGGTCATGACCCAGCCTTCATGACCATAGGTGAGGGTAGGAACGAAAATTGCCCGGTAGATTGAGAGCTTTGCCTTCTGGCTCAGCTCTCTTTTCGTCACAACGGTGCGATAAACAGAATGTAATACCGCACCGGCTGCTCCGATTCTCCGACCAATCTCACGCTCCATAGTCCCCTCACTCGCGAACAAGACCCCAAGGTACTTAAACTCCTTCACTTGGGGTAAGGACTCACTCCCCACCTGAAGAAAGCATTCCATCGGTTTCCTGCTGAGAACCATGGCCTCAGATTTAGAGGTGCTGATCCTCATCCCAGCCGCTTCACACTCGGCGAACCGATCCAGTGAGTGCTGAAGGTCACAGACCGATGATGCCATCAGGACCACATCATCTACAAAAAGCAGCGACGAGATCCCGAGCCCACCGAACTGCAACCCCTCCCCGCCCGACTACGCCTCGATATCCTGTCCATAAATATTACAAACAGGATTGGTGACAAAGCGCAGCCCTGGCGGAGGCCAACCCTCACCTGGAACGAGTCCGACTTACTGCCGAGAACCCGGACACAGCTCTCTCTTTGGTCATACAGAGATTGGATGGCCCTGAGAAGGGACCCCTCACCCCATACTCCCGCAGCACCTCCCCAATTTCTCCCGGGGACCCGGTCATACGCCTTCTCCAGATCCACAAAACACATGCAGACTGGTTGGGCATACTCCCAGGCCCCCTCCAAGATCCTTGCGAGAGTGAAGATCTGATCCGTTGTTCCACGGCCAGGACGGAATCCGCATTGTTCCTCTTCAATCCGAGGTTCGACTATCGGCCGAACCCTCCTTTCCAGTACCTTGGAGTAGACTTTACCAGGGAGGCTGAGAAGTGTGATACCCCTGTAATTGGCACACACCCTCTGGTCCCCCTTTTTAAAGAGGGGAACCACCACCCCGGTCTGCCACCCTCTTAGGCACCGTCCCAGACTTCCACGCAATGTTGAAGAGGCGTGTCAACCAAGACATCCCCTCCACACCCAGAGCTTTCAACATTTCTGGACGGATCTCATCAATCCCTGGGGCTTTGCCGCTGTGGAGTTGTTTTACTACCTCAGCGACTTCCACCAGGGAAATTGACGACAATCCCCCATCATCCTCCAGCTCTGCCTCTACCACAGAGGGCGTGCCAGCTGGATTTAGGAGTTCCTCAAAGTGCTCCTTCCACCGCTCTATTACCTCCCCAGTAGAGGTCAACAACGTCCCATCCTTGCTGTAAACAGCTTGGATGATTCCTCGCTTCCCCCTCCTGAGGTGGCAAACGGTTTTCCAGAAGCACCTTGGTGCCGACCGAAAGTCCTTCTCCATGTCTTCTCCGAACTTCTCCCACACCCGCTGCTTTGCCTCTGTCACGGCAGAGGCTGCAGCCCTTCGGCCCGTCGGTACCTTGCAACTGCCTCCGGAGTCCTCCGGGATAACATATCTCGGAAGGACTCCTTCTTCAGTCGGACGGCTTCCCTGACCACCGGTGTCCACCAGGGTGTTCGCGGGTTACCGCCCCTTGAGGCACCTAAGACCCTAAGACCACAGCTCGCCGCCGCAGCTTCAGCAATGGAGACTTTGAACATTGTCCACTCAGGTTCAATGCCCCCAGCCTCCACAGGGATGCACGAAAAGCTCCGCCGGAGGTGTGAGTTGAAAGTCCGTCGGACAGGGGCCTCCTCCAGACGTTCCCAGTTTACCCGCACTACCCGTTTGGGCTTACCAGGTCTGTCCAGAGTCCTCCGCCATCCCCTGACCCAGCTCACCACCAGATGGTGATCAGTTGACAGCTCTGCCCCTCACTTCACCCGAGTGTCCAAAACATACGGCCTCAGATCAGATGAAACAATTATAAAATCGATCATTGACCTTTGGCCTAGGGTGCTCTGGTACCACGTACACTTATGAGCATCCCTATGTTCGAACATGGTGTTTGTTATGGACAATCCATGACTAGCACAGAAGTCCAACAACAAACAACCACTCTGGTTCAGATCAGGGAGGCCGTTCCTCCCAATCACGCCTCTCCAAGTATCTCCATCATTGCCCACGTGTGCGTTGAAGTCCCCCAGCAGAACTATGGAGTCCCCTACTGGAGCCCCATACAGGACTCCATTCAAGGTCTCCAAGAAGGCTGAATACTCCGAACTCCTGTTTGGTGCATATGCACAAACAACAGTCAGAGTTTTCCCCCCATCACCCGCAGGCGTAGGGAGGCGACCCTCTCGCCCACCGGGGTAAACTCCAACGCAGCGGCGCCAGCCGGGGCTTGTGAGTATCTCCACACCCGCCCGGCGCTCACACCCTGGGCAACTCCGGAGTAGGACAGAGTCCAACCCCTATCCAGGAGTACGGTTCCAGAACCGAGACTGTGCGTAGAAGTAAGCCCCACCAGATCTAACTGGTAGCGCTCCACCTCCCGCACAAGTTCCGGCTCCTTCCCCCACAGAGAGGTGACGTTCCACGTCCCCAGAGCCAGCCTCTGCCGCCCGGGTCTGGTCCGTCGAGGTCCCTGACCTTCGCCGCCACCCATGTGGCTGCGCACCCAACCCCAGCGGTTCCTCCCACAGGTGGTGGGCCCATGGGATGGAGATAGGGGGGCCACTTAGCTTCTTCGGGCTGTGCCCGACCGGGCTCCGTGGCAAACCCGGCCACCAGGCGCTCGCTGACGAGCCCTCCGTCCAGGCCTGGCTCCAGACGGGGGCCCCGGGCCTCCTCCGGGCAGGGTCACTCCCTCTCTTCCTCGATTTTGCATAGGGCTTTTGAAAGTAGGCCGATTCCCATTATTCATCAAAATTCAACAACGTGCAATCAAATATTGGCTTCATCTAAAAAACAGCGACCCCCACTCCTATCAGCAGAAAGCCCTGCAAGACCAAGAGCTGGGCAAAGAGATGAGTCCCCTCACTCAGCTGGTCCAGACGCTCAGTCCACTTCCTGACCCTGTTCTGCCTCAGGACCAGTCTGGGAACCAACCAATCAGAGTCAACCAAATTATAACACAACAGAAACAAAACTACATCATCGATTGGAACACACAAACAAAAGCACAAAGCAAGATGCACCTGACCCTAAAGAGAGAGTACCGAGTGGCAGACTACCTGACCCTAAAAGAGAGTACCGAGTGGCAGACTTCCTGACCCTAAAGAGAGAGTACCGAGTGGCAGACTACCTGACCCTAAAGAGAGAGTACCGAGTGGCAGACTTCCTGACCCTAAAGAGAGAGTACCGAGTGGCAGACTACCTGACCCTAAAGAGAGAGTACCGAGTGGCAGACTACCTGACCCTAAAGAGAGAGTACCGAGTGGCAGACTACCTGACCCTAAAGAGAGAGTACAGAGTGGCAGACTACCTGACCCTAAAGAGAGAGTACCGAGTGGCAGACTACCTGACCCTAAAGAGAGAGTACAGAGTGGCAGACTACCTGACCCTAAAGAGAGAGTACCGAGTGGCAGACTACCTGACCCTAAAGAGAGAGTACCGAGTGGCAGACTACCTGACCACAGTGACTGATGTCACACTAAGAACTACGTTGACCAGGTCCAGACTCAGAGACCACCTGGCCATCGAGACCGGCCGCTACAGACACCAGTGGCTCCCCAAAGAGGAGCGCTTCTGCCAGCTGTGCAAGAGCAACACAGTCGAGACAGAGCTGCACTTCCTGACCGAATGCCCCCCCCCCTGCAGCCGGTCCAGACTCAATATTTCCCCAAATTCACAAGCGACACAAAGCACCCGACATTTGACCAAATACCCGACATCAACAAGATGGCGATCCTGCTGGGAGAACAGCCAGAGAGCTGCAGTCTAGCAGCCCAGTATGTCTTTACCTGTCACACTTTGAGGAACAGTGAGTGACCCCCCCCCCCCTCCCTACCACACACAGAGACACACGCACACACACACACACACACACACACACACACACACACACACGCACACACACACACACACACACACACACACCTGTAATGTTGCCATGTTGATATGCTGATATCATAAGTTTTGTTCTTGTTTTATGATTGTTGATGTAAATGTGATCAATGTCTCCCTGTTTATGAGCTTTGGCAATACTGTATGTCACTATGGTCATGCTAATAAAGCTTCTTTGAATTGAATTGAATTGAGTGAGATGATGATGATGGATGATGGATGGATGGATGGATGGATGGATCTGAGAGAAAAGCAGAAATAGTTATCATATATCATTGAGTAAAATTAATGTATGTGTGTGTATGTTCTAGTCCTATATCCTACACCAGACTAGCATGTCCTAGTCCTTTATCCTACACCAGACTAGCATGTCCTAGTCCTATATCCTAGACCAGACTAGCATGTCCTAGTCCTATATCCTACACCAGACTAGCATGTCCTAGTCCTATATCCTACACCAGACTAGCATGTCCTAGTCCTATATCCTACACCAGACTAGCATGTCCTAGTCCTATATCCTACACCAGTCTAGCATGTCCTAGTCCTATATCCTACACCAGTCTAGCATGTCCTAGTCCTATATCCTACACCAGTCTAGCATGTCCTAGTCCTATATCCTAGACCAGTCTAGCATGTCCTAGTCCTATATCCTAGACCAGTCTAGCATGTCCTAGTCCTATATCCTAGACCAGTTTAGCATGTCCTAGTCCTATATCCTACACCAGACTAGCATGTCCTAGTCCTATATCCTACACCAGACTAGCATGTCCTAGTCCTATATCCTACACCAGTCTAGCATGTCCTTGTCCTATATCCTACACCAGTCTAGCATGTCCTAGTCCTATATCCTACACCAGTCTAGCATGTCCTAGTCATATATCCTAGTCCAGTCTAGCATGTCCTAGTCCTATATCCTAGACCAGTCTAGCATGTCCTAGTCCTATATCCTAGACCAGTCTAGCGTGTCCTAGTCCTATATCCTAGACCAGTCTAGCATGTCCGAATCCTATATCCTAGTCCAGTCTGGCATGTCCTAGTCCTATATCCTAGACCATTCTATCATGTCCTAGTCCTATATCCTAGACCAGTCTAGCGTGTCCTAATCCTATATCCTAGACCAGACTAGCATGTCCTAGTCCTATATCCTAGACCAGTCTAGCATGTCCTAGTCCTATATCCTAATTAATATTATTAATAGTCATTATAAACTAGACCATTAGACACTATTAACACAAACGAGTCATCTCTTTCTACAGGGTTAGGGTTAGATGCCAGACTCCCTCCATAAATCTCTCATTTTAGTGTTTTCACACGCACCAGTAAGAATTACCACAGAAGAAGATACCATTTATGATATTTTACTCTCTTTCATTCGGCTAACATCCCATTCTCCACGCCGCGCGGAGTTAAAAGAAACACTGATTCCTAAAGTCTGGACTACTTTAAACTCAGGACTGAGACACATTAGGACACTCTCATATTTTATTAGCATTTAATACCAGAAAAGACTTTTCCTCATTCTCACGTTGAGTCCATTTCTCTACGTCTCAGAGTGTCTGTGGAAGCTGTTAGCAACGCTTATACATGAGGCCAGGATGTCTTCTTCATGTCAATCATGCCCCCCCCCACACACACACACACACAGCAGTCAGGTGGCTTTTCTAATCAGCTGATCTCGGTCCAATGGGACATTCAGTTCATGTTTTATCATCTGGACCAACTGGTTCTTTAGGACACACACACACACACACACACACACACACACACACACAAGCACACACACAGACACACACAAAACTCAAACTGAGACACATCAGGACACTTTCATATTTTATTAGTATTTAAAACAGCAGCTGAATAGTGAGAAACGGCAGCGGCAGCAGAAACTATCACGGTGCAAAGTGGTGCGTGCAAAATTATTCGGCCCCTTTACTTTCAGTGCAGCAAACTCACTCCAGAAGTTCAGCTAGGATCTCTGAATGATCCAATGTTGTCCTAAATGACTGATGGTGATAAATAGAATCCACCTGTGTGTAATCAAGTCTCTGTATAAATGCACCTGCTCTGTGATAGTCTCTGGGTTCTGTTGAAAGCGCAGAGAGCATCATGAAGACCAAGGAACACACCAGGCAGGTCCGTAATACTGTTGTGGAGAAGTTTAAAGCCGGATTTGGATACAAAAAGATTTCCCAAGCTTTAAACATCCCAAGGAGCACTGTGCAAGCGATCATTTTGAAATGGAAGGAGTATCAGACCACTGCAAATCTACCAAGACCTGGCCGTCCCTCTAAACTTTCAGCTCAGACAAGGAGAAGACTGATCAGAGATGCAGCCAAGAGGCCCATGATCACTCTGGATGAACTGCAGAGAACTACAGCTGAGGTGGGAGAGTCTGTCCATAGGACAACAATCAGTCATACACTGCACAAATCTGGCCTTTACGGAAGAGTGGCAAGAAGAAAGCCATTTCTCAAAGATATCCATAAAAAGTCTCGTCTAAAGTTTGCCACAAGCCACCTGGGAGACACACCAAACATGTGGAAGAAGGTGCTCTGGTCAGATGAAACCAAAATCTAACTTTTTGGCCACAATGCAAAACGATATGTTTGGCGTAAAAGCAACACAGCTCATCACCCTCAACACACCATCCCCACTGTCAAACATGGTGGTGGCAGCATCATGGTTTGGGCCTGCTTTTCTTCAGCAGGGACAGGGAAGATGGTTAAAATTGAGGGGAAGATGGATGCAGCCAAATACAGGACCATTCTGGATGAAAACCTGTTGAAGTCTGCAAAAGACCTGAAACTGGGACGGAGATTTATCTTCCAACAAGACAATGATCCCAAATTCATTTCGCTGCAGTAGCAAAGAAATTGACATACAGAACATGACAACAAAGACAACAACTTCCATTAAAAATACAAGATCAGACCAAATGGGGAAATAAATACCACAACATTAAAAGTTTAAGTCCCAGTGTGCCTTATGTGCAGACATTACCTATTCTTTCCAGAGTTAAGCAGAGAGGTAGCAGAGGGGACGAAGGAGAATCTATATCTATTTGTTTTGGCTGGTGGCTGACTGAAGCGGGAACCAGAGGGCAGCAACTTAAATCCTGCATTCAGGGAGTGGGAACTATCGGACATGATGGATTCTGCCTTATTAAGCACATGTACAGATCAGCTGTTGTCATCTGCTGAATCCCAATGATTTTGCTGCTAACTTTAATTACCATTGATAATGTGTTTTTCCGTTTTAAACTCAGAGAAGCATACCAGCAAATATATGAAAAGGTAAAGACGGACTCAATAAAAGATTTATAAAACAAAGTCATCAGGGATCTGTCCACTGAGACTTAGCTAGCTTTCTCAGACAGAAGAGACGCTGCTGACTTCTCTTACTCAGCATGTCTGTGTTTAGTTCAAAGGTCAACTTGTTATCAATGATGATTCCCAGATACTTGTATGATTCAACAATTTCAACCTCTTTTCCATCTATAATCGTCTTTCCAGGAGTTGGATGGTGACGTCTAATATCAATGCACATGTCCTTTGTCTTTGTAACATTTAAGTCTAAAAAGGCTTAAATAGTAGGTGGCGACTGGAGAAGCTGTTGTAGCAGAGGAGCGAGACCTGCCTGGGGGTCAGGAGGAAGAGCCCGGTTAGACTGGACCAGGGGTGAACTGGTGGTGTCAGTGCCCCCGCTGTGTGCCTATGGACACAATAGCTAAGTTTCCATCCACGTGTCCATCTAATTATCTGAAGTTGTAAAACCTCCTGAGAATAAATCTGGTGAAAGTGTGTTTCCATCCAACGGCTTTACAGCCAATAAGAACCTGTGGTGATGACATCACCATCCAACGGCTTTACAGCCAATAAGAACCTGTGGTGATGACATCACCATCCATCGGCTTTACAGCCAATAAGAACCTGTGGTGATGACATCACCATCCAACGGCTTTACAGCCAATAAGAACCTGTGGTGATGACATCACACGCTGTTTTAGGGTAAGACTGGGATATCTGATTGGTTGGAGACATTTTAAGGTGTATCCATTCATTTACACTGAATCACAACATCACATGATCAATATGGGACAACATCACATGATCAATCTGGAACAGGCTACAAATCCACACAATAAGATCAAATTGACACAAAACGAATAAAGAAACGTTCACAGAAGTAATTGCAATGATATGTTTATTTGATTAAAATGACAAACAAGAAGAGAATCTGAAACATTGTCCAGTTTATATTTGAAGGAAAATAGATTATACAATTATTACTTATTTAGATGCAGATGAAATCAGATCAAATCTATGACGTGCTATGAAGACGTGTTTAAGACAACAACAACCTGTCACAGAGCTGCTGTTTCTGTCTCACATGGGGAACAGCAGGTGTCCACTGAAGGTGGTGTGGTGATTATAATCGTCAAACGCCAATCCGCTTGCCAACAGAAGCACAGACACGACGTCTCCCGCCTCCAGCAACAGTGTAATGCCTTTAGAAGAAGTCATGAAACCCTCTGCCTGTTGTTCAAATGCCATGAAAACCTTCTGTGAGTTCTTGAGCAACCAAGCCCCTGAACCGTGGCTGTTGTCTCCATATGCACCGGTCGTCCAATCAAAGTGGTACGCTCCTTTCACCGGGGCAGTGAACAAACCTGGTGGACATTTGGTTTAGTCAATTAATAGAAATTTAAAAAAAATGTGTTAGAGATGAACAATATATCAACAATCTCTGAAACTGGTCCAGCATTAAAGGAGAAACAAGCTGTAATGTTACCCTACAGGACAGATGTTCAGCATCAGGTAGAAACAAGCTGTAATGTTACCCTACAGGACAGATGTTCAGCATCAGGTAGAAACAAGCTGTAAAGTTACCCTACAGGACAGATGTTCAGCATCAGGTAGAAACAAGCTGTAATGTTACCCTACAGGACAGATGTTCAGCATCAGGTAGAAACAAGCTGTAAAGTTACCCTACAGGACAGATGTTCAGCATCAGGTAGAAACAAGCTGTAATGTTACCCTACAGGACAGATGTTCAGCATCAGGTAGAAACAAGCTGTAATGTAACCCTACAGGACAGATGTTCAGCTTTAGGGAGAAACAAGCTGTAATGTTACCCTACAGGACAGATGTTCAGCATCAGGGAGAAAGAAGCTGTAATGTTACCCTACAGGACAGATGTTCAGCATCAGGGAGAAACAAGCTGTAATGTTACCCTACAGGACAGATGTTCAGCATCAGGGAGAAACAAGCTGTAATGTTACCCTACAGGACAGATGTTCAGCATCAGGTAGAAACAAGCTGTAATGTTACCCTACAGGACAGATGTTCAGCATCAGGTAGAAACAAGCTGTAATGTTACCCTACAGGACAGATGTTCAGCATCAGGGAGAAACAAGCTGTAATGTTACCCTACAGGACAGATGTTCAGCATCAGGGAGAAACAAGCTGTAATGTTACCCTACAGGACAGATGTTCAGCATCAGGTAGAAACAAGCTGTAATGTAACCCTACAGGACAGATGTTCAGCATCAGGTAGAAACAAGCTGTAATGTTACCCTACAGGACAGATGTTCAGCATCAGGGAGAAACAAGCTGTAATGTTACCCTACAGGAAAGATTTTCTAAAATGTTGCAAAAATATTGATATCAGTCCATCACTAAAATATATTAATAGAACATCAGAGCTACCTGTGGTTGAGCTGTAGGCGTTTCCGATGTTGGTTTGGACGTTTTTGAAGATCAGGGTCATCGCCATTGCTAAGGGTCCCAGAGTTGATCCTTGGCTTTCAGCCAGCAGAGAGGCTGAGAATGCAACCTGTTGGACTTAGAGAGAGAGAGAGAGAGAGAGAGAGAGAGAGAAATGTGATTTTAAAAAATCAACGAACATTAAACTGATCATTTTCAGTCCTATCTCCTCTAATAATTGGAAAACATAAAAAAACATTATCTGTAATTGAAGCTTGACAGTTAAAGTTAAAGTCTGTCATCATTCCAGAATAAAACAGCAGGGGTTTCAAACATAGGTGGTAGACTTCCTAGAGAAGTCCAAGTACCTGGACTTCATAGAGAACTCCAAGTACCTGGACTTCATAGAGAACTACAAGTAGTTGGGGAGTTTTATTGAGTCCAATCATGAGACTAACTCCTAGAAGCAGCCGAGAGAAAGAACAGCTAGATGAAATGAATCATGATTGCTACCTCTGCAGTTTCAGTTATTTAGAATAAATGATAAGATGAACTTCATGTCTCACAGTTGAACAGAGAGAACAATACCTTGTTGATATTGTTTCAGCTTTTCCACTTCAGTCTTCAGCGTGTCCACTTCAGCCTTCAGCTGGGCTCGTTCTGCAGAATCAGAGACAATTTCTTTGTTAGCTTCATTTTTCTTCTAATTGAGTTCATTTAGACGTTGCTGTAGTGCTGCATGGATCAGTTGTCATTTATCAAAGGAATCTCAAGCTATTTTGATAATCAATGAATCGGCCATTTTTTATGTAAAACAGGTCAAACTTGTATGATGTCAGTTTGTAAAATATTCATAATTTCTAGTCTTTTCTCTTCTCTGGGACAGGAAACTGAATTTCTTTGAGTTGTGGGGAAACAAGATATTTGAGGACGTCATTTTGGGCTTTTGGGAAAAATGTATCCACATTTTAAAGACAGAACAACTCATCCATTCATCTAGAAGATATTCTACATATTAATCTACAATCTCATCCATTCATCTAGAAGATATTCTACACATTAATCTACAATCTCATCCATTCATCTAGAAGATATTCTACACATTAATCTACAATCTCATCCATTCATCTAGAAGATATTCTACATATTAATCTACAATCTCATCCATTCATCTAGAAGATATTCTACACATTAATCTACAATGTCATCCATTCATCTAGAAGATATTCTACATATTAATCTACAATCTCATCCATTCATCTAGAAGATATTCTACATATTAATCTACAATCTCATCCATTCATCTAGAAGATATTCTACATATTAATCTACAATCTCATCCATTCATCTAGAAGATATTCTACATATTAATCTACAATCTCATCCAATCATCTAGAAGATATTCTACATATTAATCTACAATTAAAATAATCAGTAGTCTCAGACCTACTTTGTTCCAATACATAGAAAATACATATTTCTCTCCTTTTGGATATTTCTGACCTGCTGTGACCCGATGTAAAGAGATCATGAGTGTACCTGTAGCCATGTCGGCCTTCAGCTGGACCAGCGAGGCAGTAATCTCTCTCAGAGCAGCGTAGAGGTCTGGAGGAGAAGTCGTCTGGCTTTCAGAAGTTTCAATTGCGGAGACGATGAACAGGAGGTGTCCACTGAAGGTGGTGAGGCAGTTATAGTCATCAAACACCAAACTGTTACCCAACAGGCGCAGCGACACCGTGTCCCCCTTCAGCAGAGACAGCGAGACGCCTTTAGAGCCGCTCATGAACCCGTCCTTCTGAATCTCGAATACCAAGGCGACCTTCTCTGAGTTCTTCATCAACCACGCCCCCGACCCGCGGCTGCCGTCCCCAAATGCACCAACCGTCCAATCAAAGTGGTACACTCCTTTCACCGGGGCAATGAACATACCTGAGGGACGTTTGGTTTGGTCATGTTACAAATAGAAATTGAAACAAATGTATAATATATTATGCATATAAGGCAGATATAGTAAAGTGTATTATATAATAATTGCACACTAATTAGTAAAATTGCCCTATATATATATAGGGCAATTTTACTAATTCATGTGCATTATTATATATATATAGTATACAGTGTATAGGGACCAAGGGCCTCTGTTGTGGTTTGGGATTATTTTTCCCTTTTGGCCCCCCCTGTGTTTGTGTCCCAGTTTTCTCCCCAGTCTTGTATTGTCCTGTGGTCTGCATGTGCTGCTTTCTGCTTTATTTTGAAGTCTGTTTTTTGTCTTGTCTCGCCCCTAGCTTGACTTCCTGTGCCTGCCCTCTCCTGTGATTACCTGATGTCTTCCACCTGCTCCCCTGCCCTCTCGTCACCTGCCTCTTGGCACTTCATTACCTGGTGTATTTACTGTCTGTGCTTCCCTTGTGCCTCGTCAGATCCTTTAGCCCTGCTGTCGTGCTCTCTGGTCTCTACCGGTTCCTTGTTGGATCCTTACCGGTGGACTTTGCATCCTTGGATCTCCGTTTGTCCCGTTGGATTCTCCCCAGTGAGCTTCCCAGCCCTTGTGCTCCGGCTTTTGTTTTTCCCTGGCTCTCAGGTTTTGTGTCGTTTTGTTTGGACTCTGTTGCTCAGTTTTTGTTATGATAAACCTTTTGAAGCTCCTGCCTGCTACTCTGCGTTTGGGTCCTCCTTCCACCACCGTAACAGCCTCATTGATAAAAGACTGCGCAGCTTTCATACCACTAGATGGCGTACTTCACATGTATAAAGCGCATGTGAACGAGCCACCAACCAGGAGACTGGAGGCCAAAGACCTAACCTCATTAGATTAGGCAGTGATTAATAGTAATATTAATAGAATATCAGAGCTACTTGTGGTTGATATAAAATATATTAATAGAATATCAGAGCTACCTGTGGTGGGGTTGTAGACGTTTCCGATGTTGAGGGGGACGTGGTTGAAGACCAGGGTCGTCGACGTGGGTCCGATAATTTTTCCGTTACCTCCAGCCACCAGACAGGCTGAGAACGCAACCTGTGAGGCTGAGACCGAGAGAGAGAGAGAGACAGAGACAGAGACAGAGAAAGAGAGAGAGAGACAGAGAGAGAGAGAGAGAGAAAGAGACACAGAGAGAGACACACACAGAGAGAGAGAAAGAGACACAGAGAGAGAGACACAGAGAGAGAGAAACAGAGCGAGAGAGAGAGAGACAGAGAGAGACAGACAGAGAGAGTGACAGAGAAAGACACAGAGAGAGAGACACACAGAGAGAGAGAGAGACAGACCAATAGAGACACAGAGAGAGAGAGAGACAGACAGAGAGAGAGAGAAAGAGACAGAGAGAGATACAGAGAGAGAGAGAGACAGACCAAAAGAGACACAGAGAGAGAGACAGACAGAGAGAGAGAGACAGAGAGAGAGAGACAGAGATTTTTTTGATTTTTAAGAAACCTTTATTTTCCAAATAAATAAGACGTGTTCCAAACCTTCACCAACATGTCATCGATTCACAAATGCACAAAATAAATATTAATATCAGAAACTAACACAGAAACACAGAGTGGAAGACGAGCCCCCCTCACAGAACACACCGCCGTGGTGAAACACCACTGGTCCACAAAACCCTGAATGTCCCTCACCAGAGACAGGAAGCGGAAGTCCACCCACACCCTGGCCTTCACCAGACAGACAACCATGTCCGTCAGCCCTCGGCCGGACACGTTGTCCACCCGGTTCTTTCTGCTCTTATAGATCGATAGTTTGGCCTGACCCACAATAAAATTCAACAGTGTCCACTTCCTGGCGTTGTGTTTGTTGTAGCCAGCACCAAAAATAAAAGCAGCCTCAGTAAAAACTTCCCCACAGTCCAGAAACACAGTCCTCAACATGTTAAAAAGAGGCCTCAGTCTGGGATAGTCCAGGTAGCAGTGTATGACGGTCTCAACGAGTGGACAGAAGGGACACGAGGAGGACACGGTGTTATTAATCCTGGCCAGAAAGACATTTACCGCCAGAGCCCCGTGGAGGATCCTCCACTGCAGGTCTCCAGACCTCTTGCTCAGGGGAGGCTTATAAAGGGTCTCCACACCGGCTTCCTGTCTGGGGGCAGTCTGTCCGTCCACACCAGGTCCTTCCTCCCACACAGAGTCTTCCTGTGGACGGCCAGAACACAGTACTTATAAAACCCCTTTCCAGTTTGCATGTACAGGTCCACAACAGAGGGCAACACACGCCGTGCTGATGGGCCAGTATGCTCAGTTAAGAACCCAATGTCAGGAAAAGGGTCAGTGGAATCGGGGGTGTCAGACCCATTAAAATAGTCCCGCAGCATCTCAGAGTCCCCAGCGTCCAGTCTCTTAGTCCATTCAGTCAGGATAGTTCTGGTTTGGCGGGCCGACCTCAGGCCCAGCAGAGAGGCCACAGCCTCCGTGTTCAGGAACCCGGGACCAGCAGCTTCCACGATCCCCCTCAGCTTCGTGACACCAGCCCTCGTCAGCCTCTCAGTGAGACCCAGTCTGCTGCCATCTTGGAGGTCAAGCCGGGCCCCCCAAACCAGAGGCTCCTCCAGGAGCCAGAACAGAGATGCTGCAGGCTCCAGTCTGGTCCATTTAAAAAGTCTCCACACTTTAAAAAGTCCCTGATAAAAACGAGGCAAGTCACACAAAGGGATAAAACCACAGCCCATTAAAAAAACAATGACGCATCAAGCCCCAAACCCGCTACCCCCCTTAAAATGGTGCTGGCTACGGGCCTCCAGACGACATCATCATCACCAAATAAAAAACGCTGCACAAACTGTAATCTAAAAGCAACGGTCCGGCATAATAAATCAACTAAACCTTGGCCCCCCTCCTCCAGTGCAAACCGTCATTTGTACATTTGAGCCTATGCCAGAGGCAGGATGCGACCAGATTGTTAACAACCAGCACCCTGCCTCTGTAGGACAGGTGGGGAAGCAGCCACCTCCAGACCACCTGGGAGACCTCCAGCCCACCTCCCCACTGCCAGGGCCTCACTCTTGGCCCAGTTCACCTTGGCAGCCAAAACTGTGACAATGTGTCCCAAAACGTCCACATCCTGCTGGTTCTGTGTGAAGATGACGATGTCGTCTGCATAGGCCGAAACAGTAAAACGAGAGTTAAAACCGGGTAAAACGAGGCCATTGATAAAAGAGCGGACATTGTGCAACATGGACTCAATGGACATACAGCATCCGTGACATGGAGCAGCCCTGTCTGGTCCCCCGGGTCACCGGGAAAGGCTTACATAAGCCTCCATTAATCTTCAGCACACTCTCAACCTTCTCATACATAACCTTCATCTTGGCGATGAAACCAGGGCTAAGGCCGAACCGGGCCAACACTTTCCACAGGTAACGGGGCTCAACCCGGTCAAACGCCTTTTCCTGGTCCAATGAAACCAGACCAGTTTCCAGACCCAACGAACCAGAGACGGTCAAAATATCACGAATCAATGACATATTGTCAACAATGGACCTGCCGGGCACGCAGTAGGTTTGGTTCTTATGCATGACCCGGTCCAGCACCTGCTTCAGCCTGGAGGCCAGGACCTTGGACAGTAATTTGTAGTCCGAGAATAACAGAGAGAGGTCTCCAGTTCCGAATGTCTGTCAAGTCCCCTTTCTTTGGGAGGAGAGTCAAAACAGCCCTCCGGGAACTCTGAGGAAGCAGACCGTTGACAAAACTGTCCTTAAAAACATCGAGAACATCCGTCTTCATCTTCTCCCAGAAAGTCCTGTAGAACTCTGGGGGGAGACCGTCGATGCCAGGGGCCTTTCCCCCCTGCATGCTCGTCAAAGTCCTGAACACCTCCCACCACTGCTTTGTTCATTCTGGATGCAAAAGATAGCTCGTCATAGCCAACCTCCTCCACCGTAACACCACCCTCCGGGGGAACCAAGTCGGAGGCGGCGTCTCGGAGGACGCCATTCCTCCCGAAAAAAAAGAAACCCGATTCCCAAGCAGACACTCCACAAGAAAAGCTGAAGAAACTTACCTGATCATGCACAAAACCACAGGTCAAAGATACAGTCGGAAACCAAAAAATAGGACAGAAACAGAGAGAGAGAGAGAGAGAGACAGAGAGATAGAGAGGAGTGAGAGAGAGAAAGAGAGAGAGAGACATCTGTTTCCAGTTGTTTCCAGATCTACGATACCTTTGACCTGTTTCTTCAAGTTTCTGACTTCAGTGTCCAGTTGAGCTTTAGCTGCAAAACAGAGACAGACGCTTCGTCAGCTTCACTTTCTCTTTTAAATAAATCTGCAACTCATAATATATGATAACTGATAATCAATGTATCGGTTTGAGTTAAATATGAATATTTTCTAGTTTCTTCTCCATTCATCTAAAAGATATTCCACATATTAATCTACAATCTCATCCATTCATCTAGAAGATATTCTACACATTAATCTACAATGAAACTAATCAGTAGTCTCAGACCTACTGTTTCTTTGTTAGCTTAACATTTTATAGACAGAACAACTCATCCATTCATCTAGAAGATATTCTAAATATTAATCTACAATCTCATCCATTCATCTAGAACAGGGGTGTCAAACTCATTTTCACCGAGGGCCACATCAGCATAATGGCTGTCCTCAAAGGGCCAGATGTAACTTATAAATGTAACTAAATGTAATTGAATGTAATGTAAAATAAATGTAACTACTCCTTAATGTTAAATAACTCATTATTTATTATAACTTATTCAAGTGACAATTACAGTTGCATAGAAAACATATGTTTGCTTGTTGCTCTAACATAAATCTTTTAAAATTTTGTCAGCTTATGAAAACCCACATAACTCCATTAATGAAGGATCAAACTGTCCAAGTGAATAAAGAAAAATAACATAAAACTGAGCTGCAAAGAACATGTATGACACATGTAGCATTTTACAAAAAAAGGCTGCACACAGCCTGGCATCCAACTGATGGTATGATGACAACAATTTGTCTGCATACACACATAAGACCTGCAAACATTAAATAATTACAACAGCAGCTACACATAAATAATATGTAATCAACTAAAAATACCAAAATAAAGGTTGACTCAGTTCACAACTACATTGGTCAAGTTTTTCGGTTAGTCTTTGATGAGGAGATGCTGCCTGTCCTTGAACACACCAAGTGGATTCTCTCTCTACTATCGATTGATCATGTTCTGAAAATGATAAACACAAAACAAAATGCAAGCACAAAAATGGATAACTGCGCTGTGTCCGTGTTATCTGCTTTCATCAACAGCTAATGAAAAAGCTGTGTAGCTGCATGTCTCCTCGGCCAGCTGTGTTGGAAGATTTTCTGCTAGTTCCTTCACTCGGTCGGCGATGGTGTTTCTTGATAAACTGACATTTTTAAAAGTCTGTAACTGGTTGGGACACACCTGCTCACAGACCTTCAGCATGCACTGCTTCAAAAACGCTCCCTCTGAAAAAGACTTGGAAGCGCGGGCGATTTCTTCAGCCACAATGAAGCTAGCTCTCACCGCGGCCTCGCTGTGGATGTCATGAACAAACTCTGCTGCGACCGCAATTTGCCTTTTAGTTCTTGGGCAATTTGTTGCTTTTCTTGAAGGCTAGCTTTAGCGTACTTAGCTCCGTGTTTGGTGTCAAAATGTCGACGCAGATTGTACTCTTTGACAACCGACACCGCCTCGTAACACAAAGACATACCGGTCTTTCTCCTTGAAGCACAAACAAGTATTCGTCTTCCCATCTTTCTTGAAACAGTCTTCCGTCTGCATCAACTTTTCTCTTTCTGGACATTTTGGGATCATTATTTATATCTCAATTCCACTCGTTGTCATGGACACTGCCCCTAAGCGTAGTCGAAAGGCATTGTGGGAAATGTAGTTTTTGGTCAAAGCACGCTCTTAATTTATTTTTTACACTCAAAACTTTTAAGCCCTCGCGGGCCACATAAAATGACATGGCGGGCCACATCTGGCCCGCGGGCCTTGAGTTTGACACATGTGATCTAGAAGATATTCTACACATTAATCTACAATCTCATCCATTCATCTGTACATATTAATCTACAATCTCATCCATTCATCTAGAAGATATTCTACACATTAATCTACAATCTCATCCATTCATCTAGAAGATATTCTACATATTAATCTACAATCTCATCCATTCATCTAGAAGATATTCTACATATTAATCTACAATCTCATCCATTCATCTAGAAGATATTCTACATATTAATCTACAATCTCATCCATTCATCTAGAAGATATTCTACATATTAATCTACAATCTCATCCATTCATCTAGAAGGTATTCTACATATTAATCTACAATGAAAATAATCAGTAGTCTCAGACCTACTGTACTTAGCTCCAATTCATAGAAAATACTTATTTCTCTCCTGTTGGATATTTCTGAACTTCTATGACACAATGTATGGAAAAACTCCTACTTGGTGCACATCCTAATAACAATAAAACTTAAAATAATAAGTGTTAAGTGTCTTATCCCTTCAGAAATAGACCTTTTAAAACCTGTTTAGGACCTTTCTGTTTCCCAGATACAGCGATGACGTAGCTAGTGCTGAACCAACCAGACTCCATTTAAAAAACAGTCCTTTTAGCGCGTATAGAGCCAACATATTTCCACATGTAAATCAGTAAAGTATGTGTTCATTTCTACCAACACTAGAGTTTTCCATGGTTGGAAAAATGTAGAGAAGACGTTGATATACTTTTATATACTCTTATATACTTTTTCATGCTTTTATTTGGTTTCTGTCGACATTGAATGAAAGGTGAGTTACGATGTTAAAATTACCGTTTATTTACATGGATTCTGGTTGGTTTAGCGATGCAAGCATAAGCAATATATATTTAAATAAAATACCCCAGTTTTGATAATATTTTAACCCTCACGCTGTCCCCATGTTGTCCTCATGTTGTCCCCATGTTGTCCTCATGTTGTCCCATGTTGTCCCCATGTTGTCCTCATGTTGTCCCCATGTTGCCCTCACGTTGTCCCCATGTTGTCCCCATGTTGTCCCCATGTTGTCCTCATGTTGTCCTCATGTTGCCCTCATGTTGCCCTCATGTTGTCCCCATGTTGTCCCCATGTTGTCCCCATATTGCCCTCATGTTGCCCTCATGTTGTCTCCATGTTGTCCTCATGTTGTCTTCATGTTGTCCCTATGTTGTCCCCATGTTGCCCTCATGTTGTCCCCATGTTGTCCCCATGTTGTCCTATATCAATATTGTTTTTAATTCCCCAAAATAACATGATTGATTCCACCCAACGCTCTTTGCCAAGTACAAATCTCTACTTTCATTAATTTTTGGGGCGTCTTATTCAATTTTATAGCATTGTAAAACAAATGGAAGTGTTTTTGAAATAGTATTGAGTAAAAGTTGACATATTCCAGTCTGTGATTATCATCAACATCCATTCCTTTAATTTTAGTCTCAATAATTCCTAATTTCTGCTTTTCTAACTCAAACATTAGGGATAATTTCCTATAAATGAAGTTTATTGACCAGAAATTCCAAAAATAACTAAAACTAAAGTTAATAAGTTTTACTTAGTGTTAAACGTCAAAAAAAGTAACAAACATTGAAAAAAAGCATCAAAAGTGTTAAAAAAGGGAGAAAAACGTAAGAAAAAGTTAAAAACATTGATAAAGAGCGTTGGTTTTCAGTTTAGACGAGAAGAAGAAGTGATTACTTTACCTGTGTTGAGGAGCGCCAGCTCAGCGGTCATGGCTCTCACCATGGTGTACAGGTCTGGAGGGTAGCGGACCGGAGGGGAGCGGTCCGGAGGGGGAAGGGGAGGTGGGGGGAGGAGGGAGCGGTCCGGAGGGGGGGGAGGGGAGGGGGGTGGAGGGGAGGTCTGGAGGGAGGGGGAGGTGGAGGGGATTGGTCTGGAAGGGAACGGCCTAGAGGGTAACGGTCTGGAGGGTAATGGTCTGGAGGGTAACGGTCTGGAGGGTAACGGTCTGGAGGAGAAGCCCACAGGACTGCAGAGCTGTCAAATGCAGAGACGGTGCCGAGCAGCAGCCACAGCATCAACATCACGGACCTCTTCATCCTGTTGTTATGATGTTGTTTTCCCGTCAGGATGCAGCTTTATATACTTCTTCATGTTGATAATTATTAACTTTGGGAATAGAAAGCCTTTCCTGCCAGGATGTTGGGTTTGAGGACCTACGAGGGCGACCAGTCCGGTCATGATGACCTGATGGGGTAAAGTTAGTGAATGGAATTTGGCCTGATGGTAAACAGCTGGTCGGTTGGTGCACACTCTGAAATAGAGGTCAATAGAGTGCGCCTATCAAATATACATGTACAGTGGGGTTCGAAAGTTTGCTGTGTATTATAAATGTGTATTAATGAGCATAAAGAAGCCAAGAAAAGATGAAAAATCTCCAAAAGGCATCAAATGTCAGATTAGACATTCGTATAATATGTCACAAAAAGTTAGATTTCATTTCATCATTTACACTTTCAAAATAACAGAAAACTAAAAAATGGCATCTGCAAAAGTTTGGGCCCCCTGCAGAGTTAATACCTTGTACCCCCCCTGCAGAGTCAACTTGAACCCCACTGTATGCTTCAACAACAACATAAATCAACAATAATACTTTACTCATCCGACGTGCCGGCTGGGAGGAGGAGTCCCAGCGGTCAGTAGAAACCAGCTTCAGGCGCTTCACTTTCATGTGGTTTCACAAGCAGCGAGTCCTTAAACTCTCAGGCGGACTGGGACCTGAAGCTGGTCTCTGATTGGTTTCTTAACCCTCGTCTTGTTGTCCTGTCAAAATGGAAAATCAACACTTTTTTCAATGTTTGTCATTTTTTTTTTACTTTTAACACTACGTTATAATTAAAATGTAAATCAAAACAGTTAAAAGTGAGTCCCACTACACAAAGACTCCAGGACTCATAAGCAGCTGTGAAGAAGTCTTAAGATTTGATTTAAAAACCTCTGTTGAGCCGATCTAATATCTGCTGGGAGACTGTTCCACAACGTTGGGCTCGCCCCCCAACCGCTGGTCCAGTCAGAGGTCCTGACCCGTGGGAGCCCCCCAACCGTTGGTCCAGTCAGAGGTCCTGACCCGTGGGAGCCCCCCAACCGTTGGTCCAGTCAGAGGTCCTGACCCGTGGGAGCCCCCCAACCGTTGGTCCAGTCAGAGGTCCTGACCCGTGGGAGCCCCCCAACCGTTGGTCCAGTCAGAGGTCCCGACCCGTGGGAGCTCCCCAACCGTCGGTCCAGTCAGAGGTCCTGACCCGTGGGAGCCCCCCAACCGTTTTCTTAAACCGTTGTTCCAGTCAGAGGTCCTGACCCGTGGGAGCCCCCCAACCGTTGGTCCAGTCAGAGGTCCTGACCCATGGGAGCCCCCCAACCGTTGGTCCAGTCAGAGGTCCTGACCCGTGGGAGCTCCCCAACCGTTTTCTTAAACCGTTGTTCCAGTCAGAGGTCCTGACCCGTGGGAGCCCCCCAACCGTTTTCTTCCTAACCGTTGGTCCAGTCAGAGGTCCGGACCTGTGGGAGCCCCCCAAGCGTTTTCTTCGGTTCTTTCATCCATTGGGATTGGTTGTGGACCCCTGTCGGGTTGTGGTGATACATCACCCTGCCAGCTCGTTGGAGAGAGGACGACGCAGACCTGGACTCTGTTAGTTGATCCTCTGGGGGAATAAAGAGAGAGATATAGAAAAAGATAATAATAATAACAGAAATAATAATAATAATAATAATAATAAAAATAAAGCACAGAAGCTTTTTTGTAAAATAATGTTTAAAAAGTTCAAAACTGTCACTCTCATGAACGTCATAACCACACACATGAGCCTGGCTGAAAACCATGAAAATAATAAGACATTTATAAATAATTTAATTTATTATAGTTCCATGTATATTATATGTATGTATATTGTATCCTAGTATTTCAGTATATTTATATTCTGTGCTGTCTGATATTTATCTATATGATGTGTGATAATTCACTGCTAAACACTATAATTTCACATTTGATTGGATCCATAAATATAAAAACAAGCCGCCATTTATAACTTGGATCGTGTCTCTTCTGCAGCATGTAGTTGTTTATATGAAGAACTTCTGGTTGTTTGCCCCCCCTCCCCCCCCCATATGGGTCACTCTGACCCCAGTGTTGGGTTAATGCGACTCATTGCTGGGTCAGGCATTCTAGCCCAGTATTGATTAAAGCCCCCCCCGTTGGGTTGGTGTTTAACCTTTAATTTAATTTAACAATACTTTGTCCAACAGTTAAAGCAGCAATGAACGAACATGAACAAATAATAAATGAAATAACAATAAATAAATAAATAATAATAAAACGTCCTGGCACCTCCTGGGGGACAACGCTTCTAACACTTCAAAACACCAGCGAAGAAGAAAGTCTCTGCTGAGTTCAATGATAGAGAGAGAGAGAGGGAGAGATTCTAGATGTCAGAGAAGAGCGTTCAGTCTCTTAGTGGTCCCTAATACTGTATCTGGAGTCTCTTTATATAGACCTTAGTGGTCCCCTAATACTGTATCTGAAGTCTCTTTTATATAGACCTTAGTGGTCCCTAATACTGTATCTGAAGTCTCTTTATATAGACCTTAGTGGTCCCTAATACTGTATCTGAAGTCTCTTTATATAGACCTTAGTGGTCCCTAATACTGTATCTGAAGTCTCTTTATATAGACCTTAGTGGTCCCCTAATACTGTATCTGAAGTCTCTTTATATAGACCTTAGTGGTCCCTAATACTGTATCTGAAGTCTCTTTATATAGACCTTAGTGGTCCCTAATACTGTATCTGAAGTCTCTTTATATAGACCTTAGTGGTCCCCTAATACTGTATCTGAAGTCTCTTTATATAGACCTTAGTGGTCCCTAATACTGTATCTGAAGTCTCTTTATATAGACCTTAGTGGTCCCTAATACTGTATCTGAAGTCTCTTTATATAGACCTTAGTGGTCCCTAATACTGTATCTGAAGTCTCTTTATATAGACCTTAGTGATCCCCTAATACTGTATCTGAAGTCTCTTTATATAGACCTTAGTGGTCCCCTAATACTGTATCTGAAGTCTCTTTATATAGACCTTAGTGGTCCCCTAATACTGTATCTGAAGTCTCTTTAAATAGACCTTAGTGGTCCCTAATACTGTATCTGAAGTCTCTTTATATAGACCTTAGTGGTCCCTAATACTGTATCTGAAGTCTCTTTATATAGACCTTAGTGGTCCCTAATACTGTATCTGGAGTCTCTTTATATAGACCTTAGTGGTCCCTACTGTATCTGAAGTCTCTTTTATATAGACTTTAGTGGTCCCTAATACTGTATCTGGAGTCTCTTTATATAGACCTTAGTGGTCCCTAATACTGTATCTGAAGTCTCTTTTATATAGACCTTAGTGGTCCCCTAATACTGTATCTGAAGTCTCTTTTATATAGACCTTAGTGGTCCCTAATACTGTATCTGGAGTCTCTTTTATATAGACCTTAGTGGTCCCTAATACTGTATCTGGAGTCTCTTTTATATAGACCTTTGTGGTCCCTAATACTGTATCTGAAGTCTCTTTATATAGACCTTAGTGGTCCCTAATACTGTATCTGAAGTCTCTTTATATAGACCTTAGTGGTCCCCTAATACTGTATCTGAAGTCTCTTTTATATAGACCTTAGTGGTCCCTAATACTGTATCTGAAGTCTCTTTATATAGACCTTAGTGGTCCCTAATACTGTATCTGAAGTCTCTTTATATAGACCTTAGTGGTCCCTAATACTGTATCTGAAGTCTCTTTATATAGACCTTAGTGGTCCCTAATACTGTATCTGAAGTCTCTTTATATAGACCTTAGTGGTCCCTAATACTGTATCTGAAGTCTCTTTATATAGACCTTAGTGGTCCCCTAATACTCTGACACACACACACACACACACACACACACACACACACACACACACACACACACACACACACACACACACACACACACACACACTCAGACACACACTCAGACACACACTGAGACATATAAGGACACTTTTATTTTAAAAGTCGTCATCACATCACGAGAATAAACATTGAAAGCAGGAGCAGCAGGAGCAGCAGATGAAATCGCCGCCGTCGCCGCCATCACCACCTCCCCCTCCTCCCCCGCCTCCCCCGCCTCCCCCTCCTCCCCCTCCTCCTCCTCCTCCCCCGCCTCCTCCTCCTCCCCCGCCTCCAGTGATGGCACGGTTGAAGTTACTTGTGAAACCTCCGAGAGGGAGGGAGGAGGAGAGGGAGGGAGGGAGGAAGGAGGAGAGGGAGGGAGATCGGGAGGGAGGGAGGAGGAGAGCCATTAAAAACTGTTTGCACAACGGAGACACAATGTTAAATAGACAGTCTCAGCTAGGACTAGGACGTGCTAGAGAGGGGGGGGAGAGAGAGACAGAGGGGGGAAGGGGGGGAGAGAGAGACTTCACATGTGCAGCAGGAATATCCGAGTGTCAGTTACCTGGTGCATATCTGTTTCCCGCCCAGAGAGCTTCCCTCCTGTAAACTGACAGAGAGAGAGAGAGAGAGATTTTTTATTTGTGTGTGTGGGGGGGGTCACTCACTGTTCCTCAAAGTGTGACAGGTAAACATATACAGTTGAAACTCAAAGAAATTGCATATGGTGCAAAAGTTCATTCATTTCAGTAATCATTGAACCAGGTCATCTGCTGGTCCTCTGCTGGTGTTGGTCCACTGTGCTTTATTAAGTCCAGAGTCAGCGCAGCCATCTACCAGGACATTTTAGACTACTTTATGCTTTCTTCAGCAGACGAGCTTTATGGAGATGCTGGCTTCATTTTTCAGCAGGACTTGGCAACGGCCCACACGGCCAAAAGTACCAAAACCTGGTTCAATGTCACCTGTAACGTGCTGCTAGACTGCAGCTCTCTGGCTGTTCTCCCAGCAGGATCACCATCTTGTTGATGTTGCTTATTTGGTCAAATGTCAGGTGCTTGTGTCTGAATTTGGGGAAATATTTAGTTTGGACCGGCTGCAGGTGGGTGCATTCTGTCTCTCTCTCTCTGTCTCTCTCTCTCTGTCTCTCTCTCTCTGTCAGGAAGTGCAGCTCTGTCTCGACTGTGTCGCTCATGCACAGCTGGCAGAAGCGCTCCTCTTTGGGGAGCCATTGTTGTCTGTAGCGGCCGGTCTCGATGGCCAGGTTGTCTCTGAGTCTGGACCTGGTCAACGTAGTTCTTAGTGTGACATTAGTCCCTGTGGTCAGGTAGTCTGCCACTCGGTACTCTCTCTTTAGGGTCAGGTAGTCTGCCACTCGGTACTCTCTCTTTAGGGTCTCTCTTTAGGGTCAGGTAGTCTGCCACTCGGTACTCTCTCTTTAGGGTCAGGTAGTCTGCCACTCGGTACTCTCTCTTTAGGGTCAGGTAGTCTGCCACGTGGTACTCTCTCTTTAGGGTCAGGTAGTCTGCCACTCTGTACTCTCTCTTTAGGGTCAGGTAGTCTGCCACTTGGTACTCTCTTTAGGGTCAGGTAGTCTGCCACTCGGTACTCTCTCTTTAGGGTCAGGTAGTCTGCCACTCGGTACTCTCTCTTTAGGGTCAGGTAGTCTGCCACTCGGTACTCTCTCTTTAGGGTCAGGTAGTCTGCCACTCTGTACTCTCTCTTTAGGGTCAGGAAGTCTGCCACTCGGTACTCTCTCTTTAGGGTCAGGTAGTCTGCCACTTGGTACTCTCTCTTTAGGGTCAGGTAGTCTGCCACTTGGTACTCTCTCTTTAGGGTCAGGTAGTCTGCCACTTGGTACTCTCTCTTTAGGGTCAGGTAGTCTGCCACTCGGTACTCTCTCTTTAGGGTCAGGTAGTCTGCCACTCTGTACTCTCTCTTTAGGGTCAGGTAGTCTGCCACTCGGTACTCTCTCTTTAGGGTCAGGTAGTCTGCCACTTGGTACTCTCTCTTTAGGGTCAGGTAGTCTGCCACTTGGTACTCTCTCTTTAGGGTCAGGTAGTCTGCCACTTGGTACTCTCTTTAGGGTCAGGTAGTCTGCCACTCGGTACTCTCTCTTTAGGGTCAGGTAGTCTGCCACTCGGTACTCTCTCTTTAGGGTCAGGTAGTCTGCCACTCGGTACTCTGTTCTTTAGGGTCAGGTAGTCTGCCACTTGTACTCTCTCTTTAGGGTCAGGTAGTCTGCCACTCGGTACTCTCTCTTTAGGGTCAGGTAGTCTGCCACTCGGTACTCTCTCTTTAAGGTGAGGTAGTCTGCCACTCGGTACTCTCTCTTTAGGGTCAGGTAGTCTGCCACTCGGTACTCTCTCTTTAAGGTGAGGTAGTATGCCACTCGGTACTCTCTCTTTAGGGTCAGGTAGTCTGCCACTCGGTACTCTCTTTAGGGTCAGGTAGTCTGCCACTCGGTACTCTCTCTTTAGGGTCAGGTAGTCTGCCACTCGGTACTCTCTCGTTAGGGTCAGGTAGTCTGCCACTCGGTACTCTCTCTTTAGGGTCAGGTGCATCTTGCTTTGTGCTTTGGTTTGTGTGTTCCAATCAATGATGTAGTTTTGTTTCTGTTGTGTTATAATTTGGTTAACTCTGATTGGTTGTTTCCCAGACTGGTCCTGAGGCAGAACAGGGTCAGGAAGTGGACTGAGCGTCAGGACCAGCTGAGTGAGGGGCCTCTTCTGCTGGTGGGGGGGGTTTTTTTTTAGATGAAGCCAATATTTGATTGCACGTGTTTGAATTTTCATGAATAATGGGAATTGGCCTAATTCAGCTCTGCAGGCGGTGTTGGTGGCTCTCCTGTGCACCTGTAGGAGGCTCTTACAGAACTCTAGGTGCAGGATTTCAACTGGGTTTTTGTCCAAGTGGGAAGAATTCTGGTAAGAAATAGGACCCCCCACCTCACTACAGTAGAGGAGGATTGGCTCTATAGGACCCCCCCCCCACCTCACTACTATAGAGGAGGACTGGCTCTATAGGACCCCCCACCTCACTACTGTAGAGGAGTACTGGCTCTATAGGACCCCACACCTCACTACCGTAGAGGAGGATTGGCTCTATAGGACCCCCACCTCACTACTATAGAGGAGGACTGGCTCTATAGGACCCCCCACCTCACTACTGTAGAGGAGGACTGGCTCTATAGGACCCCACACCTCACTACCGTAGAGGAGGACTGGCTCTACAGGACGCCAGACCTCACTACCTTAGAGAATGACTGGCTCTATAGAACCCCACACCTCACTACCGCAGAGGAGGAATGGCTCTATATCTGTCTATAGTACAGATTCTAATAATTTGAGCCAGATTCTGATTGGGATTTTAATGTAGATTTGACTTTTTATTGCACAAAACGGCCTGCGTGCTTTCTCTCTCAGCTCCATTATCGCTGGGTTAAAACTTTCAGTGGAACTTATTTTCAGTCCTAAATAATTGTATTGTGTACAGTTGTCTAATTTATCCCTGATGTGAAGATGTATGTGTTTCCTTGAGATCTGGATCTTTTCTGAAAAGTCATTGTCTTTGTCTTTTGTGTGTTTACTGTCAGAGCCCAGGTCTGACAGTACTGCTACAGCAGGTCCAGGTTCTGCTGTACGCTCCGTTCTGTAGGGGACAACAGAACCAGGTCACCTGCATAGAGCAGGAACTTGATCTCAGAGTGGTGTAGCGTGAGACCAGGTGCTGGTGATTTCTCTAGGATAGTGGCCAGTTGGTTAATATAGATGTAGAATAGATTGGGACTCAGACAGCATAGTGGCCAGTTGGTTAATATAGATGTTGAATAGAGTGGGACTCAGACAGCATAGTGGCCAGTTGATTAATATAGATGATGAATAGAGTGGGACTCAGACAGCATAGTGGCCAGTTGGTTAATATAGATGTTGAATAGAGTGGGACTCAGACAGCATAGTGGCCAGTTGGTTACTATAGATGTTGAATAGAGTGGGACTCAGACAGCATAGTGGCCAGTTGGTTACTCAGACATAGAGTGGTTGGTTAATATAGATGTTGAATAGAGTGGGACTCAGACAGCATAGTGGCCAGTTGGTTAATATAGATGTTGAATAGAGTGGGACTCAGACAGCATAGTGGCCAGTTGGTTAATGTAGATGTTGAATAGAGTGGGACTCAGACAGCATAGTGGCCAGTTGGTTAATATAGATGTTGAATAGAGTGGGACTCAGACAGCATAGTGGCCAGTTGGTTAATATAGATGTTGAATAGAGTGGGACTCAGACAGCATAGTGGCCAGTTGATTAATATAGATGTTGAATAGAGTGGGACCCAGACAGCATAGTGGCCAGTTGGTTAATATAGATGTTGAATAGAGTGGGACTCAGACAGCATAGTGGCCAGTTGGTTAATATAGATGTTGAATAGAGTGGGACTCAGACAGCATAGTGGCCAGTTGGTTAATATAGATGTTGAATAGAGTGGGACCCAGACAGCATAGTGGCCAGTTGGTTAATATAGATGTTGAATAGAGATGTTGAATAGAGTGGGACTCAGACAGCATAGTGGCCAGTTGGTTTAAAATAGATGTTGAATAGAGTGGGACTCAGACAGCATAGTGGCCAGTTGGTTAATATAGATGTTGAATAGAGTGGGACTCAGACAGCATAGTGGCCAGTTGGTTAATGTAGATGTTGAATAGAGTGGGACTCAGACAGCATAGTGGCCAGTTGGTTAATATAGATGTTGAATAGAGGGGGACTCAGGCAGTATAGTTGCATGTTGGTTAATATACTGTAGATGTTGAATAGAGTGGGACTCAGACAGCATAGTGGCCAGTTGGTTAACATAGATTTTGAATAGAGTGGGACTCAGACAGCTTGGTGGCCAGTTGGTTAACATAGATTTTGAATAGAGTGGGACTCAGATAGCATAGTGGCCAGTTGGTTAATATAGATGTTGAATAGAGTGGGACTCAGACAGCATAGTGGCCAGTTGGTTAATATAGATGTTGAATAGAGTGGGACTCAGACAGCATAGTGGCCAGTTGATTAATATAGATGTTGAATAGAGTGGGACCCAGACAGCGTAGTGGCCAGTTGGTTAATATAGATGTTGAATAGAGTGGGACCCAGACGGCATAGTGGCCAGTTGGTTAATATAGATGTTGAATAGAGTGGGACTCAGACAGCATAGTGGCCAGTTGGTTAATGTAGATGTTGAATAGAGTGGGACTCAGACAGCATAGTGGCCAGTTGGTTAATATAGATGTTGAATAGAGTGGGACTCAGGCAGCATAGTGGCCAGTTGGTTAATATAGATGTTGAATAGAGTGGGACTCAGGCAGTATAGTTGCAAGTTGGTTAATATACTGTAGATGTTGAATAGAGTGGGACTCAGACAGCATAGTGGCCAGTTGGTTAATATAGATGTTGAATAGAGTGGGACTCAGACAGCATAGTGGCCAGTTGGTTAATATAGATGTTGAATAGAGTGGGACTCAGACAGCATAGTGGCCAGTTGGTTAATATAGATGTTGAAAAGAGTGGGACTCAGACAGCATAGTGGCCAGTTGGTTAATATAGATGTTGAATAGAGTGGGACTCAGACAGCATAGTGGCCAGTTGGTTAATATAGATGTTGAATAGAGTGGGACTCAGACAGCATAGTGGCCAGTTGGTTAATATAGATGTTGAAAAGAGTGGGACTCAGACAGCAGCCCTGTCTCACGCCATGCTTCTGAATGAAGAATGTTTTTTCTTTTGTTGCCAATTTTAATACTGCACTAATTGTTGGTGTACATTGATTTAATGATGTCATTTGTTTTACCCCCTACAACAGATTCAATAACTTTGTAGAATAGATCGCTGTGACAAATGCCTTTTTGAAATCTATGAAACATGTGTAGATTTTGTTGTTGTTTTGGTGAACATGTTTGTCTATCAGGGTGTGTAGGGTGTAAATATGATCTGAAGTGCGGTGTTTTTTTACAAATCCAATTTGACTTTTACTCAAGACATTGTGTTTGGTAAGGAAGTTTCTGAGTCTGGAGTTGATGATGCTACAGAAGAGCTTCCCCAGGTTACTGTTCACACAGATGCCTCGGTAATTATTTGGGTCAGATGTATCTCCAGACTTGTGTATTGGTGTGATGAGACCGTGGTTCCAGATGTCAGGGAAGTAACCTACACTCAGAATCAAGTTAAAGAGCTTCAGAACGGCCAGTTGGAATTGAGGGCTTGTGTGTTTCAGCATCTCGTTCATGATGCCATCGAGCCCACTGGCCTTTCGGGGTTTTAGGGCCCAGAGTTTGTCTCTTAGTTCCTGTTCATTAATGGGGGAGTCGAGAGGGTTCTGGTTGGCTTTTACAGCTGATTCTAGTTCATTCAGTTTTGTTATAATTTGGTTTTGGTTTGGGTCTGGGTTGCTTGGTAATAGCTCGTAGAGTGTTTCAAAATGGCCGACCCATATGTCACACACGCACACACACACCTGTAATGTTGTCATGTTGATATGCTGATATCATCAGTTTTGTTCTTGTTGTTATGATTGTTGATGTAAATGTGATCAATGTCTCCCTGTTTATTTTCTTTAGCAATACTGTATGTCATTGTAATAAAGCTTCTTTGAATTGAATTGAATTGATTTTTAATTTGTAAAATCCTTTGTTTTTCAATAAATAGACATTTTCCATATTTTCACCAAAATGTCATTGCTTCACAAAAATCTAAATAAATATACATTATATATGATAGAGAGAGTCCTCTCTCACCCTGGACCAGAGACACACACACACCATAAACTCCCAAATGACGCACCATCAGTGGAAACAGCAACACAACGACGAGAGAGTTAGTATAAGGTAGAAAAAGGTTAGTAATTACTCACAGAAACCAGGTCTTGTTCACTCTTAGAGAGAGAGAGAGGGGAGAGAGGGAGGGGGGAGAGAAAGAGAGAGAGGGAGAGAGACATATGTTACATGTGCAGCAGGAACATCACTTACCTGGTGTAGGTCTGTATTGATAAAATACGAATCCATTGATGTAAACTGAGAGACAGACAGAGAGACAGACAGAGAGAGAGACAGAGAGACAGACAGACAGAGAGAGAGAGTGAGACAGACAGAGAGAGAAGTTACATGTGCAGCGATAATATCCAAATGTCAATTCCATGTTGCAGATCTGTCTTTAACCCAGATAGTTTCATTCATGTAATCTGAGAGAGAGAGAGAATAGGAGACAGAGAGAGAGAGAGACAAAGAAAGAGAGACAGAGAGAAGGAGAGAGAGAGAGATGTTACATTTGCAGCAGTCAATGTTAAATGTCAGTTACCTGGTGTCAGTCTGTATTCATACGAGACGGTTTCATTGATGTAAACTGAGAGAGGGGAAGGGAGAGAGAGGGGGAGAGAGAGGGGAAGGGAGAGAGAGAGGGGGAGAGAGAGAGTGAGGGAGAGAGAGGGAGAGAGAGAGAGGGGGAGAGAGAGAGGGAGAGAGAGGAAGGGAGAGAGGGAGAGTGAGAGGGAGAGAAAGAGAGAGGTTATGTGTGCACCAGTAGTTTGTTTCCATGTCTAATATCTGAGTTTTATCCAAACTATAAAATCAGTTAATTACAAATCTCATTAGGGCCTCCAGCTCTGCCATAGGGATTCATATTCATCGGGGGGGGGTGGATGATGGATGGATGGATGGATGGATGGATCTGAGAGAAAAGCAGAAATAGTTATCATATATAATGGAGTAAAATTAATGTATGTGTGTGTATGTCCTAGTCCTATATCCTACACCAGACTAGCATGTACTAGTCCTATATCCTACACCAGTCTAGCATGTCCTAGTCCTATATCCTACACCAGTCTAGCATGTCCTAGTCCTATATCCTACACCAGTCTAGCATGTCCTAGTCCTAGGACACAGATGACAGATGCAAGTTAGACATTAGACGTGCATTCCTGACTCTGCTGAAATCTAAATCTTGTCATTGAAATCCGGATCTAGTGAACAAACTGTAGATAGATACAAGTAAATGTTAGGGTCCAAGATGTGTCTCTCTCTGGATTGATTTCATTTAAATGTATTTTATAGTATTTATTTCTTCTAAGTTGTAGTTTTAAGTTGTATAAGTTATTTACATGGAAATTTTATTTTGAACTTTTAAGAAGATTGTGGACTTCTATGAGTTTAAAAATGACACTATACCTCTGCTCTGAGCCAATTTTGTTTTCTGGAGAGCCTTTTAACTTTGTGTCTTTTACGGTGCAGCAGGTGCATGGAGCTCTTAAAGCGTTAGATCACAGAAAACCACCTGGACCGGATTTAATAGAGCCTTATTTTTTGAAAAAGGCGGCTGATTTCGTTGCTGAGCCCCTTACAATTCTTTTTAATTTGTCAATTCAAAACAACGAAATACCATCAGTTTGGAAGTCACACTGTGAAGAAATAATCATTATAACTTCTACAGATGACAAAATACAGACAGTTTTTCAAAGAAAGTCCAGACGCTTTTGCCCTCATGACATTTACTTATGTCAATAATAACATAATAATGTCATATTTATTGATATTACACCCACAGCAATGCTACACAAGCATTTGTGTGTCTAAAACAGTTCTTCTATAAGCAAAAATAAACATAATAAACATTATAACTCATATTAAGCACATACTATTTACATTTCTTCAAAAAAGGCCCAAATATATAATATATATTATAAATATATGCCAAATCTCAAACCAGTGAGGCCATTATGCTCTATAAAACGGTAGATATCTATCTTGTGCACTATAGCATCTTTGATCTCATACTAGACAGTTTGACTGGGAGTGTTGGCATCTTTCAGCCTCCATACTCTTTGGATGACGTTGTCTCCCATATATGGGCATACTATTGGCTTTGCTTCCCTAAACACATGAGAGCAGACACGGAGCCGCAAACTAGCAAAATGAGCCAAAACGCGATGAATTATGGACATAAAGTGATAAATCTTGGATGTAACGGTTTGGATGTAATGCTCAACGACCCCGAAAGAGGCTGGAAGTTCCAGGCTGGATAGAAAACCACCTGTAAAGGCTAGAAGGACCCGGAAGAGACCTCCGTAACCGCTGACTCGTTACCTTTTAGCCACAACTTTTGGTAAGTCGCTGTGTTTTATGGTTGTTGAATGACTATGAATCAGAGGTGCTGTTTTTGCTCGTGGGCGAGTCTCTCGGTCTCAGAGGGGTAAGTACCTTGGCATTTGGCTAGATGATGCCCTCTCTTTTAAGCCTCATATAGACAACCTTGTGAAGAAACTTAAACTCAAATAGTCCTTTTTTTTTTAAAGCAAAAAAAGCAGGTAGTCACTGCAACATTTTTATCTGTCTTAGATCATGGTGACATGGTGTATGGGACCGCCTCAGCACAATGTCTGCATAAGAGTGACACTGTGGACCATCTGAGATTTATTACAAATTGTAAAAATCAAACCCATCATTGTGAGTTGTATTCCAGAGTGGGATGGCCGTCGCTGTCAGACAGGAGATCAGGGCATTGGCATGTTTTTATCTATAAGGCCATGCTAGGTCTACATCAGTAGTTTAATCACATGGAGAAGTGTTGGTTCCCATTCATTGTGATCAGATGATCACTTGCTGTTCTTTGTTCTATTTGCCCGTACAAATCTGGGAAAAAGGGCTTTTGTCTCCTCCGCTCCTACTGCATGGAACTCTCTGCAAAAAGACTTGAAATTATCTGAACTTATATCTTTAAATGCTTTTAAATCCAGATTGAGAGAAACTGAAATGACCTGTTTACATTGTAAAAGTTTTTAATTATCTGTGTTGTATAACTTTTAATAATGTAATTGATTGTGTTTTTGCCTCTTGGCCAGGACTCCCTCGAAAAAGTCCTATATCCTAGACCAGTCTAGCATGTCCTAGTCCTATATCCTAGACCAGTCTAGCATGTCCTAGTCCTATATCCTAATTAATATTATTAATAGTTATTATAAACTAGACCATTAGACACTATTTACAGATATGAGTCATCTCTTTCTACAGGGTTAGGGTTAGATGCCAGACTCCACTCCAAGTTTCCTCTCTTTCATTCGGCTAACATCCCATTCTCCACTCCGCACGGAGTTAAAAGATATTCCCACTTTAGGAAGTTTCCCTGAGTAATGGTACGGGAGGTTTCAGCATTAAATGTAAATGTGCTGTATTTATATAGCGCTTTTCAACTACTCAAAGCGCTTTTACATAGTACAGGAACCATTCACCATTCACACACATTCATGGCCGAGGCTGCCCTACAAGGTGCCATCTGCTCATCAGATAAACACTCACACACATTCACACTCCGATGACACAACTCAGGGTTCAGTGTCTTGCCCAAGGACACTTCGACATGGGACTGCAGGGCCGGGGATTGAACCACCAACCTTCCAATTGGCAGGCAACTGCTCTACCACTGAGCCACAGCCGCCCCTAACAGCAGCAGTAATACACAGAAGTTATTAAACAAGGTCCTGCAACACTGGTTCCTAAAAGTCTGGACTACTTCTTAAATGCTGGGTTTCTTCAGTGGAGTCTGGTTCAGAATCTGGACTTACCTTCAGTTATTAGAAGATCTCTAAAATGGAACAATATTAATCTCTCTCTCTCTGCTGATGGAAGGATTGATCGAGGAAACTACAGCTGCACGAGATCTGGGTGGTGTCTGTGTGTGTGTGTGTGTGTGTGTGTGTGTCTGTGTGTGTCTCTGTGTGTGTCTCTGTGTGTGTGTGTGTGTGTGTCAGATGGGAACAGTGTAAAAGGGTAAACAAAAGTCAAGACCGAAGTTGTTTTAAAGCACCACCTGATGAATTCCCCATGTCAGTCATGTCAAGTTTAGGCCCTCCCCCCCCCCACACACACACACATTCTTCCAGCAGTTAGGTGACTTTTCTAATCACCTGATCTCGGTCCAATGGGACGAGAGAAGTCACATTCAGTTCATGTTTTAACATCTGGACAAACTGGTTCTTTAGGACACACACACACACACACACAAAACATAGACTGAGACACATTAGGACACTCTCATATTTTATTAGTTTTTAATACAGCAGCTGAATAACATGAGAAAACAGGGGCAGCAGATACAATCACCCCCGTCACCCCCGTCACCTCCACCTCCCCCGTCACCCCCGTCACCTCCTCCTCCAGTGATGCTACGGATGACGTTACTTGTTGTGACACCTAGGAGAAAGAGAGAGAGAGAGAGAGTGAGAGAGTATATTCTGCATATACTGTACATTAATTACCATCCTCAGCCCCCAAGACCCCCCCCCCCCCCCCCCCTCCCTCGGGAACACCAGTCAGAATAAATTGATTAATTAGAGCCCAATGTAGAGTGGAAAGTATATGCTAGCATGTGTGTGTGTGTGTGTATCGCGCTGATCCGGCGGGGGTGTACGTTCGGTGTACGCCCGAACAAAGACAACCAAATCCAGCAGTGAATCAGCAGGCTGCATCATCTGCGGAGACCCAAAGCACAAGAGAAGACTCTACATCTGCAGAAGGTTTAGAACCACTACAAAGCTCCAGGAGAAGAGGGACGCAGTGCAACAGCTCGGAGCCTGCAAGAGGTGCCTCGAAATCCACAATGAACCCTGCAGACAAACTACTTACCTGTGCAGGAATCCAGAGTTCAGAGACCAACACCACTTCCTTATCTGTCCCCTGCCCAGACACCTGTCCCAAAGACCTAAGTCCTGTCCAGTAAGAGTTGAGGGGAGAAGATGCACCGAAGCCCAGGAAGAATTCCTCTCCTTCTGCAATGTTGCATCCCGAGCATACAACTCCACTACAGCAGAGAGAGGCCTTCTGGAGGAAACTGGTCTGCACGAGTACCCCGTGATCCTGATGCTCCTTGACATCACTGCCAATGACGGGCA
>CM049383.1:480000-510000 GCA_026937815.1 Etheostoma perlongum
CTTTTTCTTTTGTTGCACAGTGATAAGATAAGATATACACACACACAAACACACACATACACACACACACACACACAAACACACACACACATACACAAACACATACTGAAATGTTAATGATGTGATTATTCATTTTATTATTTTGTTGTATTATTTTATTATTTTATTACATCAGAGAGGACATAACTAACCTTTTAGATAAACACCTTCATGTTGTGTACTGTTACTTTAAATATGCAGGAAATGGGGAAACTCCAGTTATGGAGACTCTCAGTGATAATAAGTTATAATAATAATAATAATAATAATAATATCATTAACCATTAGGACACTCTCATATTTTAATACCAGAAAAGACTTTTCCTCATTCTCACGTCGAGATCATTTCTCTACGTCTCAGAGTGTCGTGGAAGCTGTTAGCAACGCTTACACATGAGGCGAGAGGGGACGAGCAGCTGAAGTCCTTCAGCGGTCGTTGATAGGAGAATGCATGGGAGTCAACGGGCGTGCCCTGACCTTCGCCCAGCACAATGTTCCTCTCTGACGATAGGACTCTGGTACTGGGCTGGTTCGCCGAGATTTAATCAGACAGATATGCTTACTCGCGCTGAAATGACGAACGTCTTATCTCATAAACACATTTACCAACACCCTAGTTTCATATCTAATATTCCCTTTGCACGACATCAGTTCACACACAGCAGCTGAATGCATGGGCAGCAGATCAGAATCAGAATCAGAATCAGAACCAGAATCATATCCGAATCGGAATCCGAATCAGATCAGAACAAGAACCAGAACCAGAACCAGAACAAGAATCAGAATCAGATCCGAATCGGAATCAGAATCAGAATCAGATCAGAACAAGAACAAGAACAAGAACCAGAATTAGAAACAGAATCAGAATCATATCAGAATCAGAATCAGAATCAGATTCAGAATCAAATCAGAAATACTTTATAGATCCCCGAAGGGAAACTCTGTGTCCCAGTAACACCAGTAGTAAGAAGACAGAGACAGAGCACTGCAACAGGCAGCGTGCACGTTAGCGCATGTCCACTCTTCACTTCAGATGCATCAGAACCAGAATCAGAACCAGCATTATAGCAGCATAGAGTACAAGACATAACAACATCACAACATAGTGTACAAGACATAACAACATCACAACACAGTGTACAAGACATGACAACATCACAATATAGAGTACAAGACATAACAACATCACAACATAGTGTACAAGACATGACAACATCACAACACAGTGTACAAGACATAACAACATCACAACATAGTGTACAAGATACAACAACATAGTGCACAAGACATAACAACATCTCATGTGCGCACAGGCGTGTGTGTGTGTGTGTGTGTGTGTGTGTGGGTGAGCTTTGTATTTCACTGCTTACTGCCTAAAATGACTTTCTACGGCTGTTTGGTAAATATTGTGTATATTTTGTGCAGCATGTGTACATCATGGAAGTATTCAGAGAGCGGTACACATGTACATACGGTATATCTTTTAATGGGAAACAGCGCCACCAAAATCCCGCTTGTGGCCGAAAATATATTACATCCTTTATTGATAAGATCTACCATAGAGAATGAATGGGAAAAGCTAAGGAAGCTAATCTCTACTTTTCCAGCGAAACAGGTTAAAACTGGATCCGGTTCCAAACTGTACGGAAACATCAGTTTTTGTTACTATTTTAATATAATACGGAAATATATTTTATCGTCCACTAACCTTGTTCAGACTGTTGTGAAAAGCATTGTCTGAGAATATAATCTATTTATTTTACAAGGTCCTTCACACAGTTTCCGTAGTGTAGTGGTTATCACGTTCGCCTAACACGCGAAAGGTCCCCGGTTCGAGACCGGGCGGAAACATTGTTTGCTTTTTTTTATAGCGATTCATGTTCTTCTCTTTTGATAAATTACATCAGCAATTCAACTTAACATTTATTTATATGTAGCTTCCCGATTATGTATTTGCTTGTTTGTTATTGATCGTCTGAAAGTAAATGACAGTCAGACTGTGAAAGCGGAATGTCCAAAAGGTCCTTAAACGCATCCTAATGGAGGGGTGGGGGCTTCGTGTGTGGCTGCTGTTGGACCAGGCAGCGTGCAGCAGGGCTGCAGCAACTCGCGAGTCTTTGTGTCCTGTAACACTTAACGACTCCACACCAACAGGCGGGGCGGCCGGGCAGAGCCTCGGTGCCGGTAAGTGGTCTCGTCCTCCTCGGGGTGTGCTGCATGCTCCTGGAAGTTAGCCCGCTGTGCTAAAACCCAACTGTAGCTTGTCTTTGAGAGGCTAACGGTTAGCATCCAGGGGCCCGGATGTCCTCTGTTGTCCCTGTATGTTGGACAGCTTCACGCGCGCTCCCGCGACCCCAGGCTCATATTTAACTGAGTGTTTCTGACTTTTCTGATTGGAGTTTTGTTTTTGCATGGAGCTGCCATTTTGGTGCGTTCAGGTGCCTTCGGAGTAAACGCCACTTTGTCTTTTTAATGTTTTTATAAATTCATCATATGTTTTAAACGTGATTTTCCATGTTTAGTGCAGCAAAACACAGTTTCCGTTTCCTATTAGCAGTCTTGTTGCATAAATAGAAAAGATTGTTTTAAAAACTCTCCTGTTGTCCTTTAAAAAATGTAAAAAAATATGAGTTTCTTTTTATGTCCTCGGGTCAAAGTGTTTTATATCAGAAATATGGATTTCTTTCAATCAACGGGCCCAAAAACAGCATGGATGATTCTATATAATCATCAACAATATTAAAGCATTTGAATTCTTTTTTTTATGTTTTCAAACCAGTATCGGGACATCTACCCTTCTGAGATCCACTCAGCATCCTCTGATCTCAACTGTTAGTTAAAATAATTCATAATTTCTGCCTTTTTAACTGATGTATAATTTGATATAAATGAGGGTTATCATTTTTTTGTCCCTTGTGTTGTCTTCCTGTCCTTTGGGTTTTTCTACTTAAAAAAATAAATATGTTTTTGTTGATTTTTTCCGTAGTTTTTATTTTTTCTGATTTACACCCGAGGACAACAGGAGGGTTAACTAGTAGTCAAATAATTCATAACTTCTGCTTTTTAACTCAAATATTAGGTACAATATAAAATATAAAAAGGGACAAAATGTCCAATTTATTTATTAGATTTGATTCTAAGTGTATTTTAGTTTTTTTATGCTCTGATTCCCAGAATCTTCTATTTCTCCTTAATCATACCCGAGCTAGAAGAAAGAGTAATGTATTTCTGGAGATTCTGTGTGTTTCGGTGGTTTGGGAGATCAGGGTTCGATTCCCACTGCAACGCAAGGGTTAAAATGGGGAAACAGCGCCCCCAAAATCCCGTTTGTGGCCATAAATATATGACACCCACAGAGATAAGAAGTACCGTAGAGACGAATGGAAACAGTCGGGGAGTCGAGCTCTACGGTCGCGGGTTCGAAACCAGGCGGGGACATGAAGCTAAAGGGTTAATTAGATGTGTTCCGCTTTTAGTTTGAAATATAATAACTACAACAACATTTCTCTTCATTATACAGGGAACTGACGTAGCTAAAACTCTTAATTTCTTACCTGTGTGATCTGCTGGCGTCTTCATGTCCATTAATATTATAATTATTATTTTTTATTCACATGGCTTAAACATATGTTTATTACCACTGAAAGTTTTTTATGAAAGAATCTGGTAAATGTGTATTTGTATTTATTTTATATTTTTAAGTGTGTAATAAAGATGTTAAAGGGTCCTGTTCCGGTCCAAGCTGGACCCCGGTCCAAACCGGGTGGGAACGTAGATTATGTTATGTTCCATTCCTTTAGCTGCCGCTGGTATCCAGAGCTTAAAGTTACTGTATAAGTAAGTTTCACGCTGGAGCCACTTGGGGTTGAGTGCCTTGCTCAGGGACACATTGGTAGATGTATCCCAGTGGGAATCGAACCCTGATCTCCAAAACCACCGAAATACAAAAAATCTACAGAAATGCATTTCTCTTTCTTCTAGTTTATGTTTGTTGAAGAGGAGAAATAGAAGATTCTGGTAATTAGACCATACAAGGGAATTCCTGAATTAAAACAAGAAAGTGTGTGTGTGTGTGTGTGTGTGTGTGTGTGTGTGTGTGTGTGTGTGTGTGTGTGTGTATAAAGTGATCCGACAGGTTTTAGGATCATAACAATTATAATTATATAAAATCTAATGATAAATTCTCTAATTAACTCCAACTTGATGTCTGTCTCCACAGACTGAGTCTCTGAAAGACAAAGACCGGACAGGTCGTCCTGACGACCACGTGTCTTCGGGGCTTTGGTCAACGCCGACATGGACGACTACATCTGGCGGCGCCGCATCCAGCACGGCGTGCGGTACCAGAAGAGCACCGTCCCGTTCCCGGACTCGGTTGGGATCGGTTTGGACTTCAACGCGGCGCTGGACCGGAGGGACAAGTTAGATCTCCGTCTGCTGACCAACGGCGTGATGCTGGAGCTCTGTCAGTTTGCCAAAGCCGTGACCAAGTCGGAGACGTACTTCTTGTTCGAGATGCTGGACTTCAACTTCGCCCTCGGCGTGGACGTGGACAACGACCAGCAGTACTACGACTACGCCAGGCGCGCGCACAACAAGATCAAGCTGCTGAGGGACCAGATCAAGCTGAGACCCCAGAGGTGGACGGAGACCTTCCCGCTGCCGGACCTGAGCGTGATCATCGGCTCGTCTGCGTCGACGCCGTGCAGACGTTACTACCCCAGCAGGAACAAGATGGCCGACTGCTCGCTCCTCAGTCGCGGTGCCGATAACGGCGCGCCCCAAGGACTCCGGGAGACGTATTATGTGAAGAACCGAGGCGGATCAAAACCGACAGAAAGCTCGTTCTCGTGCTGTAAAGCCCTCGGTGTGACGCCGCTCATTGGACCCGGCAATGCACCCCCCCCGAGAGAAGCTGGACCCGAGTCTGGTGACCAACGGCGTGATGTTGGAGCTGCTCAACTTCTCCCGCGTGCTTTGCGGGACGTACACCGGGATCGTCTGCGACTTGGTGAAGCAGAACTTCGGCCACGCATTGGAGAAATCGCTGTTCCGGCTGCAGCTGAGCAAGCTGATGGACAGGAAGTACGCCTGCCTGACGCCCGAGGACAAGGACGCTTTCCAAAAGGAGCCGTTCGAAGTCCAGATCCAGACACGGGAATACAAGCGTAAATGGAGAAAAGACCCAGATGAGGAAGAACAGGAAGGACTCACGATGCCCAGTAAAAGAGGGACGCCGAGGCTCATGGGAGATTATGTGGAAGACTTTGCTCAGGACAGCGACCTGTCCTACATGTGTCCAGTTGACTTTGATACGGACACGGAGACCAATCCAGAAGCAATGACGTCTGAAAGTAGTTTGTCGGAAACCCAGTTGTCTCTGGATGTGAAGGAGGAAGAGGAGGAAGTGGTCGTCTCCACGGCAACGCCTCACACTAACTTGCCTGGCGTCCGTCCCGTGAGCGCGACCCTAACCGCGTTCTCGTCGCTGTTCTCCGAAGACGACGTCGAGGACAGAGGTGCAAAAACACCGAAGCAGAAGCTGTGGATGAGACGCAGCGCTCGCGCAAAACGGATCCTGAAGTCGAGACGCGTGACGGACCTGTTCGCCCGCTGCAGGAAGATCGCGCTGGACTTCAACGTCGGCTCGGGCCACCGACGGGTCGTGGACCCGCTCCTCCTCACCAACCACGTGATGTTTGAGATCTACAGATTCGCCACAACGATGTCTAAGAGCCTGTGCCATTTCTTGTTGGAGATTCTGGACTTGAACTTCAACCTCGTCCTGCAGGGCGACCAGCACAACCGCAACTTCATCTACTACATGATAACGAAGGAGAAGATCCTTCAGAACCACCCCGACCGATGGAAACCCGAGTTCCTCAGCAGCCGCTTCCAGTTCCCCAACGTTTACCACGTGGTCGATGTGACGGGCGATTCTAAGGCGGGACAGGAAGTTGAGACGGAGCAGCCGGCGAGCGGAGCTGGAAGCCAGGACGCGGATATGGAGCTGCACCCGTACTGTAAAGAGATCGGCCTGAACCTTTGGTCAATGGCAGAACGTCCGGCCAACCACAAGCTGGATTTGGGAGTCTTGTCAACCGGCGCCGTTCTGGAGATGTTCGGCTTTGTGCGAGAGCTGTGCGCGCCGGTCCGCGAGATGGTCAACGACATCCTGGAGCACAACTTTGATCTGGATCTGCAAAGCGAGGCGTCGGTCGCGTCGGGCGTGATCAAGAGATGGTACTCCTTGCAGAAAAGCTCGATGAAAGGGCAATCCCCGTCCCTGAAGATATCGCGCTGGTTGAACGCGGTCGTCCCGATCAACGGTTACCCGCCGATCATCCGAAAACCGAGGACCTTCAACGGATCTCGGGACCAGGACTCAGGAGAAGACGTCAAACAGGAAATGGAGGATTTTACCATAGATGTGAAGACGGAGGATGAAACGATGAACAGCTACGACTCCTGTGACGGAATAGGGTTGGTCCTCGATGTCGGATCCAAACCGGAACCCGACGCCAAACTGGACCTGCGTCTTCTGACGAGGGGAGTCCTCTTCGAGATGCACCGCTACGTGGAACGCAACTGCAACCGATACGTCCCGGCTCTGTATGAGATCCTGGAGTACAACTTTGACCTGAGCTCCCAGAACCACCGGCGGGTGGAGCTGGCCTGGGCCATCGCGTCGCAGGTGATCGCCATCGCGGGGAAGCACGGCAGGAAGGGGGACTATCTGAAGAGGGCAGTCGAGCTGCCGATCCAGGTCTCGGAGTCCCAGCGGGCCGTGTGCAAAGAGGAGCCGGACGCCGGCTACGGCGAGCCGGACTACAGCGATGACGACATGGTGTTCGTCCGAGAGCTGAAGCCGGTCGACATAGAAGTGCAGATCGAGTAGAGTCCTCGTTAGGAGCGTGTCAACGGTTAGGGGTTAACGCATTAGAGCTGGGCAAAATATATTAGGGCTGCAATATATATTAGGGCTGGGCAATATATCGATATTATATTTATCGTGATATGAGACCAGATATCGTCTTAGATTTTGGATATCGTAATATGGCATAAGTGTCTTTTTCCTGTTTTTCCAGTTAAGTGATGTCATATCCTGATCTCACCAGACTGTTGTAGCTGGTTGACATAGAAGTGCAGATGGAGTAGAGTCCCTGTTGGATGATGTCATCACCATATAACAGACCTTTTTCACAGCGGACATTTTGACTGGTCATAGTAGGAAAATTTATCACCAAAACAATGGCTCAGATTCATCTAGTGTCCCAGTGATCTGTATCGGTGAGTCAGCATCAACACCAGGTCTCTCCTAAGTGGAATGCAGCCATCGTTAATGTGCTTTTCCTCCTATGACATGTCAACATGTCTGCTGTGAAAAAGTTCCATTAAGGGTTAACGATGGCGCTGGGCCACGATGGCGAATATCTCTGTCTAAAGAAACTCTTCTGTTCGAATTAAAGTCTTTAAAGTTGATGATGTCTGTTCCAGATTTATTTCAGCATCTGTTGCAGGTTAACCACCACTGGTGATCACTGGCTACAAAAAGCACTCAAGATATACACATTATGTTTAGAAATGTCTCCAAATAGTGTTAAAGGCCAGTTTTTTGTCATTTGTGGTATTCAGAGGTTTTTTTAACTCCATTTGGTGATGACGTCACGTTGGGGAGAGTATCCTCATCCTAGTACTAGAACTACGGCGAGTGACTAGGATGAGGAAGAGGTGGAAAGGCCGCAGCCGTGTAATTACCAACCTGCCAGACATGAGAGGGCAAATGAGGAGAGTTGGGAAAGTTTCCTGGTGAGTTGCTATAGCAACGCAGCAGTGCCAGCGCAGCAATGAAGACAATGACTTTTTTTTAATGTCAGTGAAAAGCACCGAGTGAACGTCAACGTTTCTTTCCATAGTGACAGTGATCATGTCGTTATTTCAGATTAGTTCTGGTACACTTATCTAGGAATAGAAGGCATCATGCCAGCCCAACGTGGGGGGGCTGTCCATGGTCCTGAAACAGAGGGGGGGCTGTCCATGGTCCTGAAAAAGAGCGGGGGGGGCTGTCCATGGTCCTGAAACGGGGGGGGGCTGTCCATGGTGCTTAAAGAGAGCCTTGTGTACTTTGCTCTGCTGCCAATCACAGTCCAGCGGCTTAACTTGTTGAATATTAATGAGAACTGGCCCAAATGAAGCTGAGTCTTCCTGCAGCTTTCTATACCACGCTAGAATGGCTGGAAACAAGGTAACCATGGTAACCAGGTAACAAGTTACAGAGTCCATGGTAGGACTTCAGACATTGGGGGGGAGGGGGCACCTATGAAATTCTGATTAATAAAATGTATAAATATAGAAACTTAAGACTTTAAAGAGATTAGAGATAGTTTTTCTCTACGCTGATATTAGATTTTAACTTATTACTAATGTTACTAATGTCGACCTTCCACCAAACCACAAGAGACAACTAGAAAGTGGCATGAAAAGAAAAGACTGGAGTAAAGTACCTCAACATTTGACTGAAGTACAAGTACTGCACTAAATACTACTACTTAGTTACTTTCCATCGCCAGTGAAGACTGGTTTGCTGCATTCTCTGAGGGTGAACCTGCCCGAGAGACAGAGAAAGACACAGAGAGAGACAGAGAGGGAGACAGAGACACAGAGAGAGACAGACAGAGCAAGAGAGACATATGACATCATTAAATCAATGTACACTAACAATAAGTGCAGTATTAAAATTGGCAAAAAAAGCACAACATTCTTCAGTCAGAAGCGTGGCGTGAGAAAGGGCTGCTGTCTGAGTCCCACTCTATTCAACATCTATATTAACCAATTGTCATTAACAATATATATATATTTAAATATACATATACAGGGAGGAAAATAAGTATTTGAACACCCTGCTATTTTGCAAGTTCTCCCACTTAGAAATCATGGAGGGGTCTGAAATTGTCATCGTAGGTGCATGTCCACTGTGAGAGACATAATCTAAAAAAACATCCAGAAATCACAATGTATGATTTTTTAACTATTTATTTGTATGATACAGCTGCAAATAAGTATTTGAACACCTGTCTATCAGCTACAATTCTGACCCTCAAAGACCTGTTTATTCATCAAAATTCAAAAAACGTGCCATCAAATATTGGCTTCATCTAAAACAGCGACCCCCACTCCTATCAGCAGAAAGCCCTGCAAGACCAAGAGATGGGCAAAGAGAAGAGTCCCCTCACTAGCTGGTCCAGACGCTCAGTCCACTTCCTGACCCTGTTCTGCCTCAGGACCAGTCTGGGAACCAACCAATCAGAGTTAACCAAATTATAACACAGCAGAAACAAAACTACATCATCGATTGGAACAAACAAACAAAAGCACAAAGCAAGATGCACCTGACCCTAAAGAGAGAGTACCGAGTGGCAGACTACCTGACCCTAAAAGAGAGTACCGAGTGGAGTGGCAGACTACCTGACCCTAAAGAGAGAGTACCGAGTGGCAGACTACCTGACCCTAAAAGAGAGTACCGAGTGGCAGACTACCTGACCCTAAAAGAGAGAGTACCGAGTGGCAGACTACCTGACCCTAAAGAGAGAGTACCGAGTGGCAGACTACCTGACCCTAAAGAGAGAGTAACGAGTGGTAGACTACCTGACCCTAAAGAGAGAGTACCGAGTGGCAGACCTGACCCTAAAGAGAAAGTACCGAGTGGCAGACTACCTGACCCTAAAGAGAGAGTACAGAGTGGCAGACTACCTGACCCTAAAGAGAGAGTCCCGAGTGGCAGACTACCTGACCCTAAAGAGAGAGTACAGAGTGGAAGACTACCTCACCTTAAAGAGAGAGTACCGAGTGGCAGACTACCTCACCTTAAAGAGAGAGTACACAGTGGCAGACTACCTGACCCTAAAGAGAGAGTACCGAGTGGCAGACTACCTGACCCTAAAGAGAGAGTACCGAGTGGCAGACTACCTGACCCTAAAGAGAGAGTACCGAGTGGCAGACTACCTGACCCTAAAAAGAGAGAGTACCCTAAAGAGTGGCAGACTACCTGACCCTAAAGAGAGAGTACCGAGTGGCAGACTACCTGACCCTAAAAGAGAGTACCGAGTGGCAGACTACCTGACCCTAAAGAGAGAGTACCGAGTGGCAGACTACCTGACCCTAAAGAGAGAGTACCGAGTGGCAGACTACCTGACCCTAAAGAGAAAGTACCGAGTGGCAGACTACCTGACCACAGGGATTGTGGTCTGATTTCACACTAAGAACTACGTTGACCAGGTACAGCCTCAGCGAGCACAACCTGCCCATCGAGCCATGCAGCTACAAACAACAATGGCTCCCCAAAGAGGAATGTTTCTGCCAGCTGTGCAAGAGCAACACAGTCGAGACAGAGCTGCACTTCCTGACCGAATGCCCCCCCCTGCAGCCGGTCCGGACTCAATATTTCCCCAAATTCAGACACAAGCACCCGACATTTGACCAAATAAGCAACATCATCAAGATGGTGATCCTGCTGGGAGAACAGCCAGAGAGCTGCAGTCTAGCAGCCCAGTATGTCTTTACCTGTCCCCCCCCCCCCACCACCACACACACATACACACACACACCTGTAATGTTGCCATGTTGATATGCTGATATCATCAGTTTTGTTCTTGTTGTTATGATTGTTGATGTAAATGTGATCAATGTCTCCCTGTTTATAGGCTTTAGCAATAATGTATGTCACTATGGTCATGCTAATAAAGCTTCTTTGAATTTAATTACAGACAGAGAGAGCGAGAGACAGAGAAAGAGAGAGGGAGAGAGAGAGAGAGAGAGAGGTCATGTCCCGGAGAAAAGTTAGTTTAGTTAATAAAGAAACGACGATTATATGTCAAAATATTGACACTTTCACAACCCATCCAACTGGAAGGAGTCCAGCACATGCTGAGCCTAATCTGGTCACACCTGATGGAACCTGTACAAAATAAGTAACAGAACACACACACACACACACACACACACACACACACACACTCCATTTATTATCCTAAATTAGATGCACCTGTTTGAGGTCGTTAGCTCCATACAATCATTAAGAATCCAACTACTAACATGGGCAGGACCAAAGAGCTGTCCAAAGACACTAGAGACTAAATTGTCCACCTCCACAAGGCTGGAAAGGGCTACGGGGACATGTCCAAGCAGCTTGGTGAAAAAGGTCCACTGTTGGAGCAATCATTAGAAAATGGAAGAAGCTAAACATGACTGTCAATCTCCCTCGGACTGGGGCTCCATGCAAGATCTCACCTCGTGGGGTCTCAATGATCCTAAGAAAGGTGAGAAATCAGCCCAGAACTACACGGGAGGAGCTGGTCCAGGACCTGGAAAGAGCTGGGACCACCGTTTCCAAGGTTACTGTTGGTAATACACTAAGACGTCATGGTTTGAAATCATGCATGGCACGGAAGGTTCCCCTGCTTAAACCAGCACATGTCAAGGCCGTCTTAAGTTTGCCAATGACCATTTGGATGATCCAGAGGAGTCATGGGAGAAAGTCATGTGGTCAGATGAGACCAAAATAGAACTTTTTGGTCCTAATTCCACTAACCGTGTTTGGAGGAAGAAGAATGATGAGGACCATCCCAGGAACACCATCCCTACTGTGAAGCATGGGGGGGGTAGCATCATGCTTTGGGGGTGTTTTTCTGCACATGGGACAGGGCGACTGCACTGTATTAAGGAGAGGAGGACCGGGGCCATGTATTGGGAGATTTTGGGGAACAACCTCCTTCCCTCAGTTAGAGCATTGAAGATGGGTCGAGGCTGGGTCTTCCAACATGACAATGACCCGAAGCACACAGCCAGGAGAACCAAGGAGGGGCTCTGGAAGAAGCAGATCAAGGTTCTGGGGGGGCCTAGCCAGTCTCCAGACCTAAACCCAATAGAGAATCTTTGGAGGGAGCTCAAACTCCGTGTTTCTCAGTGACAGCCCAGAAACCTGACTGATCTAGAGAAGATCTGTGTGGAGGAGTGGGCCAAAATCCCTTCTGCAGTGTGTCAAACCTGGTGAAGAACTACAGGAAACGTTTGACCTCTGGAACTGCAAACAAAGGCTACTGGACCAAATATTAACATTGATCTTCTCAGGTGTTCAAATACTTATTTGCAGCTGTATCATACAAATAAATAGTTAAAAAATCATACATTATAATTTCTGGATTTATTTTTTAGATCATGTCTCTCAGAGTGGACATGCACATACTGGGTTTTAAAGACAATTATTAAAGGTCCCATGGGTCTATATAAAAATACTCCAGATACAGTACTTTTAGCTCTATACACACTAAAAGTAGTGATTATTTACATGGAGTCTGGTGGAGATGAACAGAATCTTTCCAACACGCTGAGTGCTGCATGTTTTCCTGAGAGGAAAACTCAGCCGACCGAGACGAGCGTCAACAACAGTTCACCACGGAAACCACAACCCTTTTCTGAGAATAAGAGTGAACACACCTCATCTCCAAATTACCCAGAAAGCACTTCTGCTGCCTAATTGGTCACCTGAGAGTCCATCAATCCCATTTCCTGCAACGCAGCTTTTTCTTTAAAACACATCTTAAGTGGTGTAACAGGTGGATGGGTGAACGCAGAAGGTGATTTTGTGTCTTTGTAGTTTTTGGGTCTGTTTTTATAGTTGTTTGTCTGTTGTGTCTCTTTGTAGTTTTAATTTTTGTATCTCTCTCACACACACACGTGAAGTGTCTGGAGACATGATTTTAACTCCTGAAGTTATTTTAGGGGAACACAAAACTGACATTAAACCAAAATCAAAAACTAAAAATTTAAAAACCAGAATTGTGTCCACGCACACACGTCTGTCGATGCTTCAACACGTCAATCACTCAGCGAAATGGACGCAGACATAAAATCTTAGTTAAGCTGAGAAATCTGTTGTGCGTCATGTTAGAAGTTATCTATATAGCGTAGTTTATATGTGAAACCCTTCTCAGTTTCTTTATACTGTTATGATTTAATTTCATTCTCAGCTTTCAATAAGTTAGAGTTGAAACTTGATAAAGAAACACTCACATAGAGTTGCAATATTTGTTTATTAATTGATTAAAATGACAGAAAAAAAGAGTGAATCAGAATTATATTAGTATATTATATATACACACACTGTATATTTGACAAAAAAAAAGATCCTTGTCTACAATTTACTTTTTATCATTATTTGGATGCAGATGAAGTCAGATCAAGTCTATGATATGAAGACGTGTAAGAGACAACAACAACCTGTCTCTAGCTGCTGTCTCTGTCTCACATGGGGAACAGCAGGTGTCCACTGAAGGTGTTGTGGTGATTTTCGTTGTCGTACGCCAGACTGTTAGTCCACAGACGCACGAACACCACGTCTCCCGCCTCCAGCAGCAGGCTGGCGCTGTTAGACGCCGTCCCGTAGTGTTGATTCTGTCGCTCATATGCCATGGCGATCTTCTCCGAGTTCCTCACCAACACAGCAGCTGCAGGGTGGGCGCCGTTGTCGCCAATTGCACCCACCCACCACTCAAAGTGGTACGCTCCTCTCACCGGGGCGGTGAACAGACCTGGAGGATGTTTGTTTTTGTCATTTTAATTGGAAAATGAAAAAAGTGAAAAATAGAGATTAATGTTCAGCATCAGTAGAAAAAGCTGTAATGTCCGTAGATGTGTTGTTATAATATGAGAGCTACCTGTGTTGGGGTTGTAGGCGTTTCCGATATTGGTGGTGACGTGTTTGAAGATCAGAAGAGTCTCCGAGGGAAACGGTCCGATAGTTACTTCACCTGAAACCACCAGAGAGGCCGTGAACGCAACCTGTCGGACTGAGAGAGAGAGAGAGAGAGAGAGAGAAAGAAAGAAAGAAAGAATTCATTTTTACATATTTATAATTTTTACAATTTCACAATGAAGTGCTAATGCATTAAAGTACAAGTATGGGTTTATATATTATATCTAGTAAAAACAACAGAACAATTTCACCGCTGTTTAAAGCATTAATGTCATGTAGAAACCTCTCTCAACATCACCGTACAGATCCTTGATCTTGGCTATGAAACCACTTCCTCTCCCTGTCGTTACACAAGCTGTCCTGCACATGTGCAGATGATAATCATATCATCATGATGTAGAGGATTTACGGCACTGCACCATCGGTTCCACAGTAGCGGTCTGCTGTTAGCCTCCACCGGAAAGCTAACGACGTTGGTTTAGCTAACAGCTAATTCGGCTAACCGCTAGCTGACAGCTTGATTCAGCCTAAAATAACGTTACTCAAACTAAACAGTGGGGAAAGCAGCTACAGCTAAATAAAGACTTTATAGTAATAATAAAGACTCTACAGGAATAATAAAGACAATTACTGAGTGATTGGATTTTAAATGAGTACAAGTAACGTAGAACTGATGTAACAGCTGTTATGTATTTTAATGGTTATTTCCAGTTTTGAAGGTCTTTTACATGCTGTCTCACCTGAAGTTGAAAGTGTTTGGCCATTATTTTATTTAGTAAAAATGAAATGTCTGGCTGTAAATCGCTCAGCAGAAGAATGACCAGAGAACATTACCTTGCAGTTGTTGCTTCAGCGTGTCCACTTCAGTCTTCAGCTCTGCTGCTTCTTCTGCAACATCAGACACAGGTTCTTTAGACATTTGAGGACATCTTGGGCTTTTTGGGAAACTGATCAACATTAAATCACCATTTAGAGACTAAACAAAGACCTTTATCCAGAAACGAATCCACACATTAATCCACAATGACAATAATCAGTAGCTATGTGCAGACCTACTTTGCTCCAATACGTAGAAAAATACTTATTTCTCTCTTTTGGACATCTCTGAACTGCTATGACACGATGTAAAGAGTTCATTACCGTACCTTTAGTCTGCAGGAATCTCATGTCGGCCTTCAGCTGGACCAGCGAGGCCGTCATCTCTCTCAGAGCGGCGTAAATGTCCTGAGGAAAACTCTGCTGGCATTCAGGACTTTTAGCGGAGACGGAGCCGAGCAGCAGCAGCAGCATCAAACTCCCAGAGATCTTCATTCTGTTGTGTTTCTCGTCAGGATGCAGCTTCATATGATCTTGCTGTGTTGAAGGTCCTTTTATTCAGTCAGGCTGTTGGATTCCAGGAAATGAGGGGGGCAGTTTAGACAGGGGGGCTGAGGACCTTATGGGGTAAAGTCTGCCAATGGATCTTCGGGAAACAGTTGGCGTACGTGACTGAGTAAAGGTTCATTAAACTAATGTTTAACTGAGAGGGACAGCGGTTTTCTTTTGATTTCATGTCATATTATAATACAGCACATAAATATAAAGAAGTTATATCACAGCCCAGGCTCCAGACACGACTCATAACCCTTAAAAGTCACTTATCTCATGGGTACAACAGGTAAACCAGCACAACAATGACCGTTAACAAGCACCAAAACATTACATTCTAACCAGACACATTCATTAACTTACATTTGTATTTCGAAGAAACTGCAAACTTATCAGCAAATATTAACCATTTACCGCCTTGCATCATGGGAATTGACCAGCCAACAAGCTATGCTATCATTCATTAGTCATGCTGTTATGTTGTTCTTGAGTCAGTTTGACAGTACAACCTTCAAATGCATAACGCAACCCATTCTGTCTGCTTCTTTCTCAGATATCCATCTTTCGCATATACACATGTACACATACATTATGTGCTCCTCATAGCAATACATATGGACAGAGAAAGCGACGCAGCCACAGTTTACAGAGCAGAGGCTCCTCAAACTGAGAGAAGGCATTTTGACAAGGACGCAGAGGACGACCAGATAGACCACAGCACAGCAGACCAGATAGACCACAGCAGAGCAGACCAGATAGACCACAGCACAGCAGACCAGATAGACCACAGCACAGCAGACCAGATAGACCACAGCACAGCAGACCAGATAGACCACAGCACAGCAGACCAGATAGACCACAGCACAGCAGACCAGATAGACCACAGCACAGCAGACCAGATAGACCACAGCACAGCAGACCAGATAGACCACAGCACAGCAGACCAGATAGACCACAGCACAGCAGACCAGATAGACCACAGCAGAGCAGACCAGATAGACCACAGCCCAGCAGACCAGATAGACCACAGCAGAGTAGACCAGATAGACCACAGCAGAGCAGATATACCACAGCACAGCAGACCAGATAGACCACAGCACAGCAGACCAGATAGACCACAGCACAGCAGACCAGATAGACCACAGCAGAGCAGACCAGATAGACCACAGCAGAGCAGACCAGCACAGCACCAGAGATAGACCACAGCAGAGCAGACCAGATAGACCACAGCACAGCAGACCAGATATACCACAGCACAGCAGACCAGATAGACCACAGCAGAGCAGACCAGATAGACCACAGCACAGCAGACCAGATAGACCACAGCACAGCAGACCAGATAGACCACAGCACAGCAGACCAGCAGACCAGACCACAGCACAGCAGACCAGATAGACCACAGCACAGCAGACCAGATAGACCACAGCACAGCAGACCAGATAGACCACAGCACAGCAGACCAGATAGACCACAGCACAGCAGACCAGATAGACCACAGCACAGCAGACCAGATAGACCACAGCACAGCAGACCAGATAGACCACAGCACAGCAGACCAGATAGACCACAGCACAGCAGACCAGATAGACCACAGCACAGCAGACCAGATAGACCACAGCACAGCAGACCAGATAGACCACAGCAGAGCAGACCAGATAGACCACAGCACAGCAGACCAGATAGACCATACCACAGCACAGCAGACCAGATAGACCACAGCACAGCAGACCAGATAGACCACAGCACAGCAGACCAGATAGACCACAGCACAGCAGACCAGATAGACCACAGCACAGCAGACCAGATATACCACAGCACAGCAGACCAGATAGACCACAGCAGACCACAGCACAGCAGACCAGATAGACCACAGCACAGCAGACCAGATAGACCACAGCACAGCAGACCAGATAGACCACAGCACAGCAGACCAGATAGACCACAGCACAGCAGACCAGATAGACCACAGAGCAGACCAGATAGACCACAGCACAGCAGACCAGATAGACCACACAGCACCAGACCACAGCAGAGCAGACCAGATAGACCACACCACAGACCAGATATACCACAGCAGCAGACCAGATAGACCACAGCACAGCAGACCAGATAGACCACAGCACAGCAGACCAGATAGACCACAGCACAGCAGACCAGATAGACCACAGCACAGCAGACCAGATAGACCACAGCACAGCAGACCAGATAGACCACAGCACAGCAGACCAGATAGACCACAGCACAGCAGACCAGATAGACCACAGCAGAGCAGACCAGATAGACCACAGCAGCAGACCAGACCAGATAGACCACAGCACAGCAGACCAGATAGACCACAGCAGCAGACCAGATAGACCACAGCACAGCAGACCAGATAGACCACAGCACAGCAGACCAGATAGACCACAGCCAGACCAGACCACAGCAGACAGCAGACCAGATAGACCAGCAGCAGACCAGATAGACCACAGCACAGCAGCAGACCAGATAGACCACCACATAGACCACAGCAGACCAGATAGACCACAGCACAGCAGACCAGATAGACCACAGCACAGCAGACCAGATAGACAGCAGACCAGACCACACAGACCAGCACAGCAGACCAGATAGACCACAGCACAGCAGACCAGATAGACCACAGCACAGCAGACCAGATAGACCACAGCAGCAGACCAGATAGACCACAGCACAGCAGACCAGATAGCACCAGACCAGAGCAGCACAGCAGACCAGATAGACCACAGCACAGCAGACCAGATAGACCACAGCACAGCAGACCAGATAGACCACAGCACAGCAGACCAGATAGACCACAGCACAGCAGACCAGATAGACCACAGCACAGCAGACCAGATAGACCACAGCACAGCAGACCAGATAGACCACAGCAGAGCAGACCAGATAGACCACAGCACAGCAGACCAGATAGCACAGCAGACCAGATAGACCACAGCACAGCAGACCAGATAGACCACAGCACAGCAGACCAGATAGACCACAGCACAGCAGACCAGATAGACCACAGCACAGCAGACCAGATAGACCACAGCACAGCAGACCAGATAGACCACAGCACAGCAGACCCAGACCAGATAGACCAGAGCAGACCAGATAGACCACAGCACAGCAGACCAGACCAGATAGACCACAGCACAGCAGACCAGATAGACCACAGCACAGCAGACCAGATAGACCACAGCACAGCAGACCAGATAGACCACAGAGCAGACCAGATAGACCACAGCCAGACCAGATAGACCACAGCACAGCAGACCAGATAGACCACAGCACAGCAGACCAGATAGACCACAGCACAGCAGACCAGATAGACAGCAGACCAGATAGACCACAGCACAGCAGACCAGATACCACAGCACAGCAGACCACACAGCACAGCAGACCAGATAGACCACAGCACAGCAGACCAGATAGACCACAGCAGAGCAGACCAGAGACCAGATAGACCACAGCACCAGACCAGATATACCACAGCACAGCAGACCAGATAGACCACAGCAGAGCAGACCAGATAGACCACAGCACAGCAGACCAGATAGACCACAGCAGAGCAGACCAGATAGACCACAGCACAGCAGACCAGATATACCACAGCACAGCAGACCAGATAGACCACAGCAGAACAGACCAGATAGACCACAGCACAGCAGACCAGATAGACCACAGCAGATGCCGTTTCAAAGCCGATAGGCTGTTTGTTTTGACATTCTCAGAGGTTTTGGTGGGGAATTTGAAAGTTGATTTTCAGACTTCAAGGAAATTGCAAAGCTGGTCCCAGTACTCCGACCAAAGCGGTTTGAGCACCTTGATGTGTGAGCTGGCCCGTTTCTACTCAGAAGAAACAACCAAGCCAGAAGATGCAGATAGGAGTGTAGGTCTCTCCGTGCATTGTATTCGGAGTTGAACATGGATCTCACTGTCGACACAGAGGGCCCCCTCATGGGTCTCCGGCCCGGCTGTACCGAGTCTCGCTCTGCCCCTGAACAGGCCACCTGGCGGACTCTGAGTGAGTGAAGTTGTTTTAAATATCAAATGCATATCACCATTACAGAACAGGGGTTGCAAACATTTTAATAACATTGCTATGTAATAACTTGAAGTAATGCTTATTTAAAAAATAAAAATGGACAACTCACCTGCTTCAAGAAATGCCATATGTGCGAGTGCTGACCCTGTTGCGGCAGCGGGCAGAGTCTGGGTAAATTGGTTCATTTCAGTTTACTTTATAAAACAATTGTCTGCTTGCAGTCATTATCTGCCCCCTTATTCATTTACCCTGGTGCTGGGCCTGGCAAAGTAGAAGTAGAAAGTGGCATGAAAAGAAATCACCGTTACCTCAACAGTTGGACTTCCATTACAGCACAGGAGCATATGTACTTAGATCCATTAAACCCCCGTTCGTGCCACACCATTGAGAAATTACCAGAGAATACCTTGTATGCTTCAGCTCATCCACGTCAGTGTTCTGCCATGCTGCTTTAATTATTTTAATTATTATTTTTATTATGCCGTGCTGATTAATGATCAGTTGACAATTATTCAAGGTCAACTTTGTTGTCATGTGCATTTAAAAGTACAAAGTACAGAGAGAATGCAATGACTTGTGTCTTGCCCTGGCCCTCTTTTCTCATAAAAAAAAACAAAACTAAATATATGTATATAATTTGGAGAAAATACAATAAAGTGACCTGAATATGTAGTAAAATCTCAAGTAAATAAATGCACAGCCACTACACTGAGTCTCACTGCCGGAGGGTAAAGTAAAGTAAATTAATCAATTTGTGTTTGTTATAAAACCCATTGAATATTGGGTGAGCTCAGCTTGTTAAATGTGAATATGTCTTTAACTAACTACTTTGATCCACTAGATAAAAAAAAAAGTATTTCAAATCTTTTGGATAGCTCTGAACTGCTATGACACAATATAAAATAGATCATTACTGTGCAACAGTTTAATGTCCGCCTTCAGCTGGACCAACAGGGCGTCATCTCTCTCAGCACGCGTAGATGTCATTGGGAAAAGCTCGCCGGCATTCAGAACTTTCACTTGCAGAGACGGCGCCAAGCAGCAGCCACCGCGTAAAAAAAACCTCACAGGGATAAAATAGGTACGGGAACTGGAACAACACGAGGAAACCTCCTGATAGGACGACGACCAGCACAAAGAAACACGAGCAACCTGACAAGAGACAAAGGGAAGGAAACTAAGACAAGGAGACAAGACAAGACCCCAAAAAAACAAAGAAACCAGCCAAACCACACAGAGATCTTTATTCTCACAATGGTAGCTTCCTGTTGAACTTTTGGCTGTCTGTAGACATGTGTGAGAAATACAGTGAGGAAAATAAGTATTTGAACACGCTGCTATTTTGCAAGTTCTCCCACTTAGAAATCATGGAGGGGTCTGAAATTGTCCTCGTAGGTGCATGTCCACTGTGAGAGACATAATCTAAAAAAACATCCAGAAATCACAATGTATGATTTTTTAACTATTTATTTGTATGATACAGCTGCAAATAAGTATACAGATACAGCTAACGTTGTTAGCCCAGCTAGCACCACCTCTCCACCTCCACACTCCCAGCGCGACCTGGTGGCACCAGACCACCACCCAGCTAATGTTGTTAGCCCAGCTAGCACCACCTCTCCACCTCTCCACCTCCACACTCCCAGCGCGACCTGGTAGCACCAGACCACCACCCAGCTAATGTTGTTAGCCAAGCTAGCAGCAGCTGGGCAGGTGGAGGGAACTCTGTGCTGCAGCCTCGGGGTCACACTTGTTCTGGAGATGAGGATTTTTTGTGTTTTTTGTGTTATGACTGCAACACCAGGTAAGAATGCTGGTTTATTATTATGCTGCCGACGTGCAGTAAATCAGCATCAGCTGTTCAGTAACAGTTCAACTGAAAGTTTAAATGAGTTATTGGAGATAATTGTGTTTTTTATCCACGTGTAAAGTCTTTTTATTGGAAAACCAGAACGAGGTCGCACCTATATTTAATTATCCTACCGTATAGTTATAAAATGATAACGGCCTTAAGAACTGTTAATATACGGCCCAGTATCTTCATGCCTTAGATTTGCTGTTGCCGTGCTACTAAACCTTAAGGCTGCATTTCTCTGTTTCAGTGTTTGAGTCAGGACTGACTGGCTTCACCTTCAGGGATGTGTTCAGGGTTTCTGTTTTTTACCTTGGAGTAGGCCGGTTCTGTGCCATGGTCTCTGCCGTGTCCCTGTGTCCTGTGTTACCTGTGCCCAGGTGGTCCTGTCTGGTATTACGGACTTTCTTCTTGTGTTTATGCTTGTGGAGCGTGTACATGTGTTCCAGGTTTATTATCCAAACCTTAGTACTGACACCACAACGTGCCTTTGTTTTAATAAAGAGTCTATCTTGACAGTATGGGTAAGAAAGACGTGTATATTTGGTTGAATAGATAACGGTGTGTTACTTCCTGGTGTTCCCGGGTCAGCGGCCTATGGCGGGCTGGTTATTATCTTGGAGAGTTTATTTATAATGAATTGAATCTCTACACAGTTCAATAATCTGTGATGGTGCAGTCAGGTGTGTGGTAGTTGACTTTGGCTGAAAACTTCACTCTGGACAGACGTGTCGGGGGAGCGTTGTCCAGAGAGGACGGGGTCCTGCTGCTGTGTACACACACACACAGACACAGAGACACACACATGCACACAAATGCACACAAAAAAGAGACACACGCCTGATTTTATGACAACGTGAAGACCAGCACCTGGTATTTCTGAAGGCCTAGAAACACACACACACATTTTTTCGACCGTTTTTTTTACTGCCAATCAGAATAAGAATCAGCGTTATTGCCAGGGTTACGTAAAGAAAACAAAGAATTTGACTCTGGTTAATCTTTGCTGGTTAACACTCACTCAGCATATAAAGAGTAAAGGACAAAAAACAGAATGGACAGTAGGAAATATATTTTAAAAAAATGAGCAAGACAAGTGCATACCTGCTTCTGATTGGCTGAGGTTGGTAAGCCAATCAGAGGTGGAGTTGGGCGGGTACAGTTTCTGTTAATGTGTTAAGTGTCCATTTCATTATAATATTCAGATTTATAATAAATAATTGAACATGCACATGGATTTTAAGTTCCATTAAAGGGGGGTGGTAGGTCATATTTGAGCATTTAAAAATGTACCTGAAAGTAACACATTAGTTACTTTTATAATTTGTAAGTGATTATCTAATTTATTTACTTTTGGAAGAAGTAACCTTGTCTCGTGAGCGGCTGTTCTCTCTTGTGGTGTACCCCAGGGTTCAATTCTTGGCCCCTTCCTGTTCTCCTAATGTATGTTGCTTTTAGGGGCGATTATAGGAAAGCGCAACTTCATTTTATTGTTATGCAGATGATTTGCTCTGAATGTCCCAACTGTGTGTGCTCTGATGTTGAGTTTGATTATCTGCCTTCAAAAGAAAAGCTCACAGATGTAATCGTGATGAAATGTTTATTTGATTAAAATTACAGAAACAAGAGAGAATCACAAACATTAACCAGATAAGTTACCGCTCTACAGTTATTACTTATTATTATTTGGATGCAGATGAAATCAGATTAAATATATGAAGACATGTTTAAGACAACAACAACCTGTCACAGAGCTGCTGTTTCTGTCTCACATGGGGAACAGCAGGTGTCCACTGAAGGTGGTGTGGTGATTTAAGTTGTCAAATGCCAAAGAGTTTGGGAACAGACGCACGGACACGACGTCTCCCGCCTCCAGCAGCAGCTCAGCAGCTTTAGAAGAAGTCATGAAACCAACGCTCAGCCATTGGTATGCCAGGAAAACGTTCTCTCCATTCTTGAACAACACAGCACCTGTAGGGTGGCTGTTGTCTGCATTTGCCCCAACCGTCCAATCAAAGTGGTACACTCCTCTCACCGGGGCAGTGAACACACCTGGTGGATGTATAGGACAGATGTTCAGCATCAGGTAGAAACAAGCTGTAATGTTACCCTACAGGACAGATGTTCAGCATCAGGTAGAAACAAGCTGTAATGTTACCCTAAAGGACAGATGTCCTCATCAGGTAGAAACAAGCTGTAATGTTACCCTACAGGACAGATGTTCAGCATCAGGGAGAAACAAGCTGTAATGTTACCCTACAGGACAGATGTTCAGCATTAGGTAGAAACAAGCTGTAATGTAACCCTACAGGACAGATGTTCAGCATCAGGTAGAAACAAGCTGTAATGTTACCCTACAGGACAGAGGTTCAGCATAAGGTAGAAACAAGCTGTAATGTTACCCTACAGGACAGATGTTCAGCATCAGGTAGAAACAAGCTGTAATGTTACCCTACAGGACAGATGTTCAGCATTAGGTAGAAACAAGCTGTAATGTAACCCTACAGGACAGATGTTCAGCATCAGGTAGAAACAAGCTGTAATGTTACCCTACAGGACAGAGGTTCAGCATAAGGTAGAAACAAGCTGTAATGTAACCCTACAGGACAGATGTTCAGCATCAGGTAGAAACAAGCTGTAATGTAACCCTACAGGACAGATGTTCAGCATCAGGTAGAAACAAGCTGTAATGTTACCCTACAGGACAGATGTTCAGCATCAGGTAGAAACAAGCTGTAATGTAACCCTACAGGACAGATGTTCAGCATCAGGTAGAAACAAGCTGTAATGTTACCCTACAGGACAGATGTTCAGCATCAGGTAGAAACAAGCTGTAATGTTACCCTAAAGGACAGATGTCCTCATCAGGTAGAAACAAGCTGTAATGTTACCCTACAGGACAGATGTTCAGCATCAGGTAGAAACAAGCTGTAATGTTACCCTAAAGGACAGATGTCCTCATCAGGTAGAAACAAGCTGTAATGTTACCCTACAGGACAGATGTTCAGCATCAGGTAGAAACAAGCTGTAATGTTACCCTACAGGACAGATGTTCAGCATCAGGTAGAAACAAGCTGTAATGTTACCCTACAGGACAGATGTTCAGCATCAGGTAGAAACAAGCTGTAATGTTACCCTACAGGACAGATGTTCAGCATTAGGTAGAAACAAGCTGTAATGTAACCCTACAGGACAGATGTTCAGCATCAGGTAGAAACAAGCTGTAATGTTACCCTACAGGACAGATGTTCAGCATAAGGTAGAAACAAGCTGTAATGTAACCCTACAGGACAGATGTTCAGCATCAGGTAGAAACAAGCTGTAATGTAACCCTACAGGACAGATGTTCAGCATCAGGTAGAAACAAGCTGTAATGTTACCCTACAGGACAAATGTTCAGCATCAGGTAGAAACAAGCTGTAATGTAACCCTACAGGACAGATGTTCAGCATCAGGTAGAAACAAGCTGTAATGTAACCTTACAGGACAGATGTTCAGCATCAGGTAGAAACAAGCTGTAATGTTACCCTACAGGACAGATGTTCAGCATCAGGGAGAAACAAGCTGTAATGTAACCTTACAGGACAGATGTTCAGCATCAGGTAGAAACAAGCTGTAATGTAACCCTACAGGACAGATGTTCAGCATCAGTTAGAAACAAGCTGTAATGTAACCCTACAGGACAGATGTTCAGCATCAGGGAGAAACAAGCTGTAATGTAACCTTACAGGACAGATGTTCAGCATCAGTTACTTTTACTTTTAGCGTGTATAGAGCAGCATATCTGATAGAGATATACTGCTCTATACATGCTAAAAGTAGTGATTATTTACATGGAGTCTGGTGGAGATATGCTGCTCTATACACGCTAAAAGTAGTGATTATTTACATGGAGTCTGGTGGAGATATACTGAGATTATTTACACTTAGAATAATAATCCATCATTAATGCCAATTCCAAATGTTTTGCAAAAAAGAATGACATTACTTTTACAAATTCACAGTGGTTACATGTTTTGTGTTGGTACATACAACATGTAATTATCATTGAAAGTTGTTTCATAAAGCTCATATCGGTTTTGCTAAATATTGGTAATTGGCCAAATTGCATAACTCAAATGTTCACCCATGTGTTCATTGTTTGATGCATGCCTAAAATGTGTTGTTAGAATATCAGAGCTACCTGTGGTGCGGTTGTAGGCGTTTCCGATGTTGGTTCGGACGTTTACGAAGACCAGGGGGGTGTGCGACGAGAAGGGTCCAACAGTCATGTCAGCTTCAGGCGACAGAGAGGCTGAGAATGCAACCTGTCGGACTGGGAGAGAGAGAGAGATTTTTAAAAGGAACTGTATTCTATCAATGTTCCATCTCGTTATTTACAAAATAATAGTTTTTCTACTGGCTGTGAATGCAACCTATCAGACTGATAGAGAGATAGAAAGAGATAGAGAGAGGGAGGGAGAGAGATAGAGAGAGAACAATATTTTTAAAGGCAAAACCATAAAAAGAGAACAATACCTTGCAGCTGTTGCTTCAGTTTGTCCACTTCTGTCTTCAGCTGAGCTTGACCTGTAAATGAGAGTCAGTTTCTTTTCATCCATTCATCTAGAAGATATTCTACACATTAATCTACAATCTCATCCATTCATCTAGAAGATATTCTACACATTAATCTACAATCTCATCCATTCATCTAGAAGATATTCTACACATTAATCTACAATCTCATCCATTCATCTAGAAGATATTCTACACATTAATCTACAATCTCATCCATTCATCTAGAAGATATTCTACACATTAATCTACAATCTCATCCATTCATCTAGAAGATATTCTACACATTAATCTACAATCTCATCCATTCATCTAGAAGATATTCTACACATTAATCTACAATCTCATCCATTCATCTAGAAGATATTCTACATACTAATCTACAATCTCATCCATTCATCTAGAAGATATTCTACACATTAATCTACAATAGTAGTACAACAGTAGTCTCAGACCTACTGTACTTAGCTCCAATACATAGAAAATACTTATTTCTCTCCTGTTGGATATTTCTGAACTTCTATGACACAATGTATGGAAAATAAGAAATAACTAGAAAACTGCAGAAATTTTAACAGTGTGCCTCCTACTTGTGCACATCCTAATAACAATAAAACTTAATAATAATAAGTGTTAAGTGTCTCATCCCTTCAGAAATAGACCTTTTAAAACCTGTTTAAGACCTTTCTGTTTCCCAGATACAGCGATGACGTAGCTAGTGCTGAACCAACCAGACTCCATTTAAAAAACAGTCCTTTTAACGTGTATAGAGCCAACATATTTCCACATGTAAATCAGTAAAGAATGTGTTAATTTCTACCAACACTAGAGTTTTCCATGGTTGGAAAAGTGTAGAGAAGACCAAAAACAGCTTTTCATTGTTTTTTTTGGTTTCTGTTGACATGGAATGAAAGGTGAGTTACGATGCTAAAATTTATGTTTATTTACATGGAGTCTGGTTGGTTTAGCGGTGCGAGCATAAGCAAAAAATATATATATATATATATATATATATATATATATATATATATATATATATATATATATATATATATATATTTATATATATATAATGTACCTTGAGCTGTACCTTGCTGCATCCACTTTATCTCCTCCTTCAGCTGGACCAGCGAGGCGGTCATGTCTCTCAGAGCAGCGTAGATGTCCTGAGGAAAAGACTTCTGATAATCGGTACTTCCACTCGGCGAGACGGATCCGAGCAGCAGCACCAACATCAAACTCCCAGAGGTCTTCATTCTCCCAGCGGCAGCTTCCTGTTGGTCCTGGTTCCTGTTACCTGTGGGAGCTTTATACAGAAGACTACAGCAGACAGGTGTGTGTGAACACTAACCAATCATACGTCAGCATGAAGAACAAAGACAGGAAGCAGATTATTCTAATGTTGAACTTATTTCCCTGTACAGCGGAAAACAATGCATATGAATCCATTTTAAAGGGGAACTTCTGGATTCTTCTACCTTCACTTCCCCATGTTGGGGTGTCTGGTAGAGAAGTGTGGAGATGTGTGTGTGTGGCTGTGTAGATGTGTATGTGTGTGTCTGTTAGAGCAGTGTGTAGATGTGTGTGTGTGTGTGCGTGTGTGTGTGTGCATGCATCTGATGTGTAGATGTGTGTGTGTGTGTGTGTGTATTTGATGAGCAGGTGTGTAGATGTGTGTGTTTGTGTGTGTCTCTATGTTTCTGTCTGTGTGTCTTATATGTGTGTGTGTGTCTGTAGGTGTGTGTTTCTGTGTGTGTGTGTGTGTGTGTGTGTGTCTTTAGTAAAAAGTGAGTGTTTAGTTCCGTGCGGTCCTTTTTATTCAGTGTGCTGATTGCTGCAATAGCATTATATTTATATCAGTGCTGCTGACTGTTATCGCCCATGCTTATTATTATTCCACCAGATTTTTGTCCCACTACTAGTCCTGTGTGCGTACATAATACATCAAAACGTGTGTAATGATCGGGAATGGTGGGCTATGACTTTTCAACGAGATTTGCTGCGCGGTTTTCACGAAATCGGCAACAAAACGGCGAAAAATGTCTCATAGACTTGAATGGGAAATGTTCGGGAAATCGCTCAACATCGCTCCGCCCCCCTCTTTGGGACCGTGCTGTATCGCCATACTTTAACGTAGAAACATGATTAAAATTTTAAACCGAAGACAAGACTTTGTCGTTTATTGGGCTGAATGGGCGTTCAGATATCAAGCACGGTTTCTCCCAAATCCCAGTTTACGTATCGTCCCGTTTTCAGACCGGCTCAGATTTTCCAATGTGTGTGTATGTGGTGGATGGTGAGAACTAGAGTGGAGGACAGAGTGGGGAGATTAAAAAAATCATCTTGGTTCTCTCTCTATAACTTGCTCCCACGCCAACAATTCTATCTTGTCATGGACAATTTATACATCAAAATATTTTATTGATATCTCGTATTCTTTTGGTGATATGATCATTTGTTTGAGAGCTTGTTCAGTGTCTGAATAACTGGGGACACAGCTGACAGGTAAAGCAGGTGCGGTCGTTAACTGATTACAGATCAAAGAGATGACATCACAGAGATCAAAGGCTTCCTATCTGTGTTTACAAACACGGCCACTGATTGTCGTAACCATTAGCAACCATTTCAGTCTCTGTCTCTGTCCATTGCTTTGCTGTTGTCTCCACGACTCATTTTAAAACAGAGTAAAAAAAGAAATTTGAGATGTGTGTCCCTGTGTGAGTAACAAGCATAGTGTGTGTGTGTGTGTGTTTGTGTGTACACGCGCATCTTAAATAGGTTTTAAAAAGTTATATCTCTGAGGGGTTAAGACCCTTTTATTAATTTGTATTAAGTTTTATTGGTATTCGGATGTGCACCAAGTAGCAGGCACACTGTTAAAATTTCTGAGGAATTTTCTAGTTAATGTTCCACCAGATTTTGTCCCGCTACTAGTCCTGGAGCGTTGCCAACACGCAAACACACAATACATCGAAACATACGTAATGATCGGGAATGGTGTGATATGACTTTTCAACAAGATTTGCCGCGCGGTTTTCACAAAATCTGCTAAAAACGGCAAAACTTTCTCATAGACTTGAATGGGAAATGTTCGGGAAATCTCTCAACATCGCTCCAACCCCCCCTCTTTGGGACCGTGCTGTATCGCCATACTTTATCGTAGAAACATGATTAAAAATTTAAACCGAAGACAAGACTTTGGCGTTTATTGGGCTGAATGGGCGTTCAGATATCAAGCACGGTTTCTCCCAAATCCCAGTTTACGTATCGTCCCGTTTTCTTACCGGCTCAGATTTTCCAATGTGTGTGTATGTGGTGGATGTTGAGAACTAGAGTGGAGGACAGAGTGTAAATCATCTTGGTTCTCTCTCTATAACTTGCTCCCACGCCAACAATTCTAACTTGTCATGGCCAATTTATAAATCAAAACGTAGGTATTCTTGTCTAGTTTCAGCAAATGTGCTCATGTATGCGATATGAATTATATTTTTCGCTCAGCGAGCTTTCAAATGACAAGAGTTCCCAATCTTCCTCCATTCGCTGCCATGTTAAACATCGTCCATATATATTTTTACATTGCAGATACGTCCACATTTCTAAGTTTATCCACATAAATATTATATCAATACATTCACAAAGGCCTTCTGGTGCCCACGAGAACCTTATTTTACTGATAGCTAGTATCCCTTTGACGATATGATCATTTGTTTGAGAGCTTGTTCAGTGTCTGAATAACTGGAGACAGCAGCTGACAGGTACAGCAGCTGTATCGTTAACTGATTACAGATCAAAGAGATGACATCACAGAGATCAAAGGCTTCCTATTGGTCATAAAAAATATTATATCAATACGTTCACAAAGGCCTTCTGTTGCCCACGAGGAGGTTATTTTATTGATAACCCGTATCCTTTTGGTGATATGATCATTTGTTTGAGATGAAAGGCTTCCTTTTGGTCCTTAGTAACCAAGGCAACCATACTCTGTCTCTCTCTCAGACACACACACACACACACACACACACACACACACACACACACACACACACACACACTCTCAGACACACACACACACACACACACACACTCTCAGACACACACACACACACACACACACACACTCACACACACTCTCAGACACACACACACACTCACACACACTCTCAGACACACACACACACACACACACACACACACACACACACACACACACACACTCTCAGACACACACACACACACACACACACACACACACTCACACACACTCTCAGACACACACGCACACACACTCACACACACTCTCAGACACACACACACACACACTCTCAGACACACACACACACACACACACGCACACACACTCACACACACTCTCAGACACACACACAC
>CM049383.1:522500-527500 GCA_026937815.1 Etheostoma perlongum
GGAGTGGCTAGAAAGACCCCGTGGAGACCCCCGGGACCGCTAGCTCGTTAGCTGTTAGCTGCTACAACCGGTAAGTTTCTGTGACTTTGCCTGCAACGCTACCAAATCACGAGTCAGTCAGTGTAGTTGTGTGTAGTTGTGTGTAGTTGTGTGTAGTTGTGTGTTCCTGTCAGTCTGCTTTTCTTCTCGTTGTGATCCCTTTTCCCTGTAGTACGTTTTTCAGGGTCCTGTGTTGGTCTTCGTTCCTGAACCAAGTCTTGGACCTGGTCCGTTCGGCTCCCTGTGTCCTGGGACTTTGAGAGATGACGTCCTCTGTTTCCTGCTTCCGCCACCCCCCCTCTGCTCTTGAGTCCTATGATCCGTCCCCTGACCCTACGCCCTGCTCGCTCGCCTCACCCCCTGCTGGCGTCCAGTCCAGTTCCCCAGTTCCCCAAGACCCTGGTTCCCAGTGTCCTTTTGGTCCAGGTTCCCGGGGTTCAATTCAATTCAATTCAATTCAATTCAATTTTATTTATAGTATCAATTCATAACAAGAGTTATCTCAAGACACTTTACAAGGACCCAACAGTTCTAGTAGTTTCCTCCAGAGCAAGCAACAGTGCGACAGCGGCAAGGAAAAACTCCCCTTTGGGAAGAAACCTCGGACAGACCCAGGCTCTTGGTAGGCGGTGTCTGACGACCGGTTGGGGTTAGAATGAAGAGTGGCAATAACGGTCCCAAAAAAATAAATCGAAATAATAGTAGTTTGTAGTAGTTCTTTGTAGTAGTTCATGGCATAGCAGGGCACTGTGCAGCATTACAAGGCACAGCAGGACGTAGCTGGGCACCGCAGATCGTGGCAGGGAAGGGAACGTGTAGCGGGACCATGGCGACAGCGGCAACCATGATTTTGGAGCCTCCCTGATCCGAGGAAACATGCTGGGGGAAAAAGAACAAAAGGACTCCGGGGAATGACTCCCCAGAGCTAGGTTAGTAACAAGCATTTCTGGGACATAGATGCACACAAAATAGAAAGATAGGAGAGAGGAGCTCAGTGTGTCGAAGGAAGTCCCCCAGCTGTCTAAAACTACTACAGCATAACCAAGAGAGACAGGGTAAAGAGAGGAGCCTGGTCAGGCTAGAACTCTCCCCAACCGGATCGGTCTGTATGCCAAGTCTCCCTCTAGTTTTATTATATGACAGATAAATCTGACAACTATGACGAGTAGCAGGTGGGCCGGGTTAGGCGGACGCTGCAACTCCTCACTCCCTAACAATATTCAATTATATGCCCTAACTATAAGCTTTGTCATAGAGGAAAGTCTTAAGCCTACTCTTAAATGTGGAGACGGTGTCTGCCTCCCGAACCCAAACTGGAACCTGGTTCCACAGGAGAGGAGCCTGATAGCTAAACGCTCTGGCTCCCGTTCTACTTTTAGAGACTCTAGGAACCACAAGTAATCCTGCATTCTGGGAGCGTAGTGCTCTTGTAGGGTTGTAAGGTACTATGAGCTCTTTAAGATAAGATGGTGCCTGACCATGAAGAGCTTTGTAGGTGAGAAGAAGGATTTTAAATTCTATTCTGGATTTTACAGGAAGCCAATGCAGAGAAGCTAAAACAGGAGAGATGTGATCTCTTTTCCTGATTCCTGTCAGAACACGCGCTGCAGCATTCTGGATCAGCTGAAGAGTCTTTATGGACTTTTTTGAGCAGCCTGATAATAAAGAATTGCAGTAATCCAGCCTAGAAGTAACAAATGCATGGACTAGTTTTTCTGCATCATTTTTAGACAGGATATTCCTGATTTTTGCAATATTACGTAGGTGAAAAAAGGCGATCCTTGAAATATACTTTATGTGAGAATTAAAGGACATGTCCTGATCAAAGATAACTCCAAGATTCCTCACAGTGGTGCTGGAGGCCAGGGTGATGCCAACCAGAGTAACTATCTCTTTGGATAGTGCGTCACGGAGGTGCTTGGGTCCCAGAGCAATAACTTCAGTTTTATCTGAGTTTAACATTAGAAAATTACAGCTCATCCAGGTTTTAATCTCCTGAAGGCACATTTGAAGTTTAGCTAACTGATTAGTTTCATCCGGCTTGATTGATAAATATAATTGAGTATCATCTGCATAACAATGAAAGTTTATGGAGTGTTTCCTGATAATATTGCCTAAAGGAAGCATATATAGAGTGAACAGGATTGGACCGAGCACAGATCCTTGTGGGACTCCATGACTAACTTTGGCGTGCACAGAGGATTCATCGTTAACATGAACAAACTGAGATCGATCTGATAAATAGACTTAAACCAGCTTAGAGCAGTCCCTTTAATGCCAATTAAATGTGGGGTTCCCCCGCCCCCCAGTTTCCCCGTGCCTATTTCTATTCCCATCACCGTGCCCGTCTCCGTGCCTGTTTCTGTCCCCGTCATCGTCTCCGTCCCTGTCTTCCTCCCTACCCCAGTGTCGATCCTATCTAAGCCTTGTCCAAGTCTGTCCAGCCCCATGTGTCCTCTGTTCCTGGTCTCCCTATCTCTCGTCCCCTCTCTTGCTCGCTCTCTCGTTTCTTCTTGTGCAACATGAAGTTAACATGAGGACAACATGAGGACAACATGAAGTCAACATGAGGACAACATGAGGACAACATGAAGTCAACATGAGGACAACATGAGGACACCATAAGGACAACATGAGGGTAACATGAGGACAACATGAGGACGACATGAGGACAACATGAAGACAACATGAGGACAACATGAGGACAACATGAGGGCAACATGAGGACAACATGGGGACAACATGAGGACGCAGGAACAGGAAGTGGGTTTGCATGTACACATCACGCTGCCGCGGTCGCCGTGGTTACAGAGACGTTGGTTAATCTGCTCCGACGGCAGAGTTACCGCGGTTACACTAGAAGTGGAGACCTCTCCTAAATAATGAATGGATGGTTTTAACACAGAGGAGCAGAACACACACACACACACACACACACACACACACACACACACACACACATACACAGACACACACTCACACACACACAGACACACACACACACACACACACACACACACACAGACACACACACACACTCACACACACACACAGACACACACACACACACACACACACACATACACACATACACACACACGCGCACACACATGCACAGACACACACACACGTACACACACTCACACACACACTCACACATACACAGACACACACACACACACACACACATACACAGACACACACACACACAGACACACACACACACACACACACACACACACACAGACACACACACACACACACACATACACAGACACACACACACATACACAGACACACACACACACACACACAGACACACACACACTCACACACACAGACACACACACACACACATACACAGACACACACACACACACACACTCACACATACACAGACACATACACAGACACACACACATACACACACGCAGTTACGCACACAGACACACACACACACACACAGACACACACACACACATTTACACACACGCAGTTACGCACACACACACATACACACACACACACATACACACACACACACTCTCTGACAGCAGTGTCCTCAGGCTGATTCCTGACTTTCATTTCCTTTTGACAGTGATGCACGTTTGTACGTCCGTGTGTCTGTGTGTGTGTGTGTGTGTGTGTGTGTGTGTGTGTGTGTGTGTGTGTGTGTGTGTGTGTGTGTGTGTGTGTGTGTGTCATGAAGAGGAAACTGTCTTGCAGGTAATAATGCATTGTCTACAGTTATCCAGTCTGCAGAAACACACACACACACACACTGTATCCTCCTGTAATTATCTGTAAGTGTTCACTCATATCTGCTCCACACACACACACACACACACACACTCACACTCACACACACACACACACACACACACACACACACACCTACAGGCTGATGTATGCTAATGGAGGCCATAAAACCGCAGACTGTGTGTTTTCTCCCTCTGGAGAGCGAGCTCAGCTTCACAGCATCAGACAGGGATCTCTGGCCACTGATTGGTCCGATTCCCTGATGACATCACGTCCTCGCCACCAGACTCCGTGGAAACAATCAGCAATTATATCATCGGAAACCACCGTGTCCCCAAAACAGCTGCAGTCAATTCATTTACTAATTTCTTTATTTAATAATAATATTTAACAATTTTTGTCTTCATAAAAAAAATTTTTTTATTTTATTTTATTTTATTTTATTTTATTTTAATTTATTTTTAATTTTTTTTTATTATGAACTTTTTCCCCTGACTATTTTTACTAGTTTTTTTGAGATTTCTTTTTCGACATTAAGTTACTTTTTTTTAAATATTTTTGTGTGTTTTTTATATATTTTCTCACATTTTCTTTTTAATTTTTGGCCGTTTCTTCATTGTTTTGAGAACAGAGACGGCTACAGAAAAACAAAAGAAAGACCAAAGTCCGAGTTCTGAGAGCTCCGAGTGAATCTCCAGTAAACAGGAAGAGACTGCTGCTCTCTGCAGTTTAACTATCTACACTGTAGGCGATGTGTGTGTGTGTGTGTGTGTGTGCGGCATCTTTGATGCTTGTTGCCATGGTTTCAGCTCTCGGTGTAGAGGTATCCCAATTTGTTTTTCTTGCAGCTCAACATTTTTCTCCGATCTGCAGGGAGAGACAGAGAGAGAGACAGAGAGAGAGACAGAGAGAGAGACAGAGAGAGAGACAGAGAGAGAGAGACAGAGAGAGAGACAGAGAGAGAGAGAGAGAGAGAGAGAGAGAGAGACAGAGAGAGAGACAGACAGAGAGAGAAAGCAGAAACGGCCCAAAAATCCCCATCACCAAACCCACCAGACTCCATGTAAATAATCACTACTTTTATCATCGTAAAACACACTTCATTCAAAGTGGACAGAAACTAAATAAAACTACCAAAAGCTGTCTTGGTTCATCTTTCCACTGTTCCTGGTTGGAATAACCAATCACCACTCTGGTCTGGT
>CM049383.1:545000-550000 GCA_026937815.1 Etheostoma perlongum
TAAAAATAACGCGCCCCAGCCCGTCAGTCTCCATAGGATAACATGGGAAAACTCGACCCCCCCTACCTGGTGGGCTCAAATATATTTTCATCTTTCTAAAACTGCTTTTCCATGTCTCACCTCCATAAATAAATGTATAAACACAGATATTTGTGCATTTACTTAAAATCCATGGAGTTCCAGCCAGGTCGGGGACATTTGAAACAGCTGTTTCATCCGTCCCGACATAGACACATGATGCCTTTACAGCCTGTTTTGCTTCTCATGTAAACAAGCAGGCAATATGAAGGTCTGGGATTGTGGAGAACACTAACTGTTCTACTGAATGAGCATGTAGTCAAACCTTTGAATTAAAAACACTCGTTAATAATCAAAAAAATGTAACCGCTAATGAAGTTTACTTTTGACCATCAAAACTCGTTTATCGGCTGTAACTCCGCGATAAAAGGAAATAACAGGAAGATATCTGGCTGATAGGAGGAGGTTAACATGCTCTATGGTCTGATAGGAGGAGGTTAACATGATCTATGGTCTGATAGGAGGAGGTTAACATGCTCTATGGTCTGATAGGAGGAGGGTAACATGCTCTATGGTCTGATAGGAGGAGGGTAACATGCTCTATGGTCTGATAGGAGGAGGTTAACATGCTCTATGGTCTGATAGGAGGAGGTTAACATGCTCTATGGTCTGATAGGAGGAGGTTAACATGCTCTATGGTCTGATAGGAGGAGGTTAACATGCTCTATGTTCTGATAGGAGGAGGTTAACATGCTCTATGGTCTGATAGGAGGAGGGTAACATGCTCTATGGTCTGATAGTAGGAGGTTAACATGCTCTATGGTCTGATAGGAGATTAACATGCTCTATGGTCTGATAGGAGGAGGGTAATATGCTCTATGGTCTGATAGGAGGAGGTTAACATGCTCTATGGTCTGATAGGAGGTTAACATGCTCTATGGTCTGATAGGAGGAGGTTAACATGCTCTATGGTCTGATAGGAGGAGGTTAACATGCTCTATGGTCTGATAGGAGGAGTTAACATGCTCTATGGTCTGATAGGAGGAGGTTAACATGTTCTATGGTCTGATAGGAGGAGTTAACATGCTCTATGGTCTGATAGGAGGAGGTTAACATGCTCTATGGTCTGATAGGAGGAGGTTAACATGCTCTATGTTCTGATAGGAGGAGTTAACATGCTCTATGGTCTGATAGGAGGAGGTTAACATGCTCTATGGTCTGATAGGAGGAGGGTAACATGCTCTATGGTCTGATAGTAGGAGGTTAACATGCTCTATGGTCTGATAGGAGGAGGTTAACATGCTATATGGTCTGATAGGAGGAGGTTAACATGCTCTATGGTCTGATAGGAGGAGGTTAACATGCTCTATGGTCTGATAGTAGGAGGTTAACATGCTCTATGTTCAGACCTAAGGACGTCAGTCTATCATCATCGCACTCAGAGAAAACTGGAATGTTTCATCCGTCCCGCGTTTCAATCGTCCCGGCTCTCCCCTAGCGGTCTGCTGTTAGCCTCCACCGGAAAGCTAATTAGGCTAACCGCTAGCTGACAGCTTGATTCAGCTTAAAATAACGTTACTCAAACTAAACAGCTAAATTAAGACTTTCCAGTAATAATAAAGACAAGTATTGAGGGATTGTATTTTAAATGAGCACAAGTAAAGTAGAACTGACGTAACAGCTGTTACATATTTAAACAGTTATTTTCATTCATTCATTTTACACGCTGTCTCAGCTAGTGGTTAGCCGAATTAGCTGTTAGCTAAGCTAACGTTAGCTTTCCGGTGAAGGCGAACAGACTTTCTTTAACTGTCTATGTGAGCAGATCGTGCAGTGTCGTAAATACGCGTTCATCATGACATCAACATGACATCATCATGACATCATATATGCATGCGCGAACATCTTGCACACGCGCAGGACGGATCGTGTACCGACAGTCAGTATTTGTGTCACGTTGTGTTCAGGATCACGTTTTATAAAACGTGTTGGGCCGCTAGCGGAAGTTATTATTACGCCAAATGCTGCAGAAACGTGTCGCTACCCGATGTGAGTCAGGTGCAGATGGGAGTTGCGCATGCGTCACTTAGCTACAAGTAGCAGGTGTCACTGCCCAATGAGAGGAGAGTGCTCCGATTTAAACGGTTACGACATTACTGTCACGCTGAAATTAGTGAAATCCACGAAATAATAAAGTTTATCATTACAAACAACAGAAGAGCGAACTCATTTCAGAAACGTTGTAGCTAGCTATGCTAACGTTAGCTCAAAACACCATTCAACTGACAGCCTTTGTCGTGTTGGATGCTAACTTGTAGCTAAGCTAGCAGTGAACCAACTTCATTAACTAGGTCCATTTTTACAAGTCTCTCGTTAGCGTCTTGTTTGAAATTCTTTATTAGGAATAATCCCTTGAGATGTGACATTTTGTTTTCGAGGGGGTCCTTAAAGGCAAAAAAATAATATATACAGTACATTCATATTTAGACAAAACAGCTTGAAGGGACATAATAAAAAAAACATAAACCCCAAACATACACACATACGGACAAACAAAAACAAAAACAAAAGCTCTCCATCACACCAGAATCACCCATATCCTCCCCCTTCCAACCAATAAATATTAAACAATAAAACAGTTAAAGTTATTAATATAGACAGTTTGAAAAAGATGAATAAATAAATTATATACATATAGTATGTACAAATACACACATACATACATACATACATGTGCACGTACATATACACAGTTACTTACACACATATATTCATATATACATATGTACACACATACATACATACTGTACGTGTACATACATATACATACAAACAATAAATAAATAAATAAATAAATAAATAATCAAGTATAAGTATCAATTATAAATATCTAGTATGAGAAAAACAGTTGCAGCTTGAATGCAAATAATTATAAAGAGACATCTTAAACTGATGAAAGGAGGAAAGAGCTCTAAAAGACCTCGGTAAACCATCCAATTGGAAGGGGCTTTAAATTTAAAAGCTCTCCTCCCAATTTCTTTAGCTATATGTGGTACTGAGAAGAACAAATGATCAGCGTCTCTGAGGCTATAGGAGGATCGATATACAATCAAATGTTTCAGATAAGATGGATAATCTGAAAAAATACATTTGTGAACAAACTGCAGCCAGTGAAACTGACGTTGAGCATTTAGTGAGAAAAGATTCAACGACTGATACATTTGACAATGATGCATCCTGAATGGACACCTCATGGAGGACACCTCATGGAGGACACCTCATGGAGGACACCTCATGGAGGACACCTCATGGAGGACACCTCATGGAGGACACCTCATGGAGGACACCTCATGACAAATCTGCAAAGACTATTATAAATCACATTCAGAGGCTTAAGATTGGTTCCAGCTGTGTTCTGGTAAACAACATCTGCATAATCAATTAGAGGCAATAATAACTGGGTAATCATTTTTAATCTGATCTGTTTTTTAAAACAATTAATTGAGCGATATAACATTCTTAAACTACAGTTTATTTTTCTCACAAGAGAATTAATATGTGGTCCAAAGGTAAGTTGGGAGTCGAGCCAGAAGCCCAAATATTTAAGCTCCTCAACATATACTAAAGGTGTACCATCCAGAAATTTAACCTCAAGAGAGTTATTTTGCTTATGTAGTGCAGATCTAGTTGCAAAAAGCATGCTATAAGACTTCTACTTATTCAATAGAAGCAGATTAGAAGATAACCATGTTTGAATAGTATTTAAATCAAATTGAAGTGAGATTTGAATCTCAGATATTTTGTATTTAGATGTATATATAACTGTGTCAACGGCATATAGATGAATCTGACAGTCTAAGCATATTTGAGGAAGATTATTCATAAAAATAGCGAATAAAAGGGGCCCTAGGGAAGAACCCTGAGGGACACCCGTTTCAATTATACTAGACTGTGAAAGAGTAGCATTAAGAGACACACTTTGACGTCTATAGTGAAGATATGCATTAAACCAGAGAACAGCCGATTTAGAAAGACCAATAGCATATAATTTATCAAGAAAAATATAATGATTGACCATGTCAAACGCCTTAGTGACGTCGATAAAGATTGCACCTGTAGACCAAATATCATTGGTAAATATAGTAAGGGCTGTTGTTGTAGAGTGATTAGCTCTAAATCCGGATTGATTTGGAGTCAGGATGGAAAAGTCATTAATATATTTAGACAATTGCTTAAAAATAAGCTTTTTGAATATCTTTGCTACATTACTGATTATGGAGATTGGCCTTTAATTGTTAACATCAAGTGAATCACCACCTTTGTGTAATGGTATTACTTTTGCAAATTTCCACATTAATGGGATTACACAGGTGAAAAGTTAGTAAATCACAAAGCCGGAATGCAAGGACATGAGCAGAGAGTTTGATAAACTTAATATCCAGACCATCAGGACCAGCACCAGTAGAGGATTTTAATTCTGAGATTGCCTGTTGGGCATCAGTGGGGTTAATTGTTGAAAATGAAAAATCTTATAAGCTACTTGTAGCAAAGTGACGCATGCGCAACTCAAATCTGCCCTCTCATGTGTCATGTGACTCTGTGTAAACCTAAGGGGTTAGCAAGCGTCGACAAAGTGTAGCTACCATGGCACCATTTTAATGCTAACAAGCCATCACCTGTCGTTAGCATCCCATTGACTCCCATTCATTTTGGCATCACTTTGACAGAGAATAACTTTCCATCCGAAGCGTTTAAAGACTCTATTTGTCCGTTGTTTATTTCTAAACACGACAATTTATAAAAAGGCCCCGTTACTTTGTATCTCACGTTATGGCTCCGTAGCAGACGTTTTTATAAAAATAGGCTAACTATTGTGTCATAACCACGCAACTTAGCATCACATAGTAGTAGTACATGTTAATGTTAACCAGCATGTTAGCTAGCAGTAATTAGCCTGTGCCTATGTTAATGTTAACTAGCAT
>CM049383.1:562500-573864 GCA_026937815.1 Etheostoma perlongum
ACATCATCATGCAGAAGCTCAAGCCCGTGTTAGCCAATCAGAATCACTTCCTGTGAAGCATCCTGGGAAGATATTAAAAGTTACAGATATAATGGGCTCAGTTGGTTTTACATTATTAGATAATTATTATTATTTTAATAATTATTATTAGACATCCTCCCTGACGTGTAACCATGGCGATGTGTGTGCAGATCGGCTACTGGAACGAGGCGAGAGGCTACGTCAACACGGCCGTCTACAAACCGCTGGTGGAGGACTTCCAGGACCTGCTCAACAGGACCTACATCGTCACCACCATACTGGTAAGACCCTGAACACACCACCACCATACTGGTTAGACCCTGAACACACCACCACCATACTGGTAAGACCCTGAACACACCACCACCATACTGGTTAGACCCTGAACATACCACCACCATACTGGTTAGACCCTGAACACACCACCATCATACTGGTAAGACCCTGAACAGACCACCACCATGCTGGTAAGACCCTGAACACACCACCATACTGGTTAGACCCTGAACATACCACCACCATACTGGTTAGACCCTGAACACATCACCATCATACTGGTAAGACCCTGAACAGACCACCACCATGCTGGTTAGACCCTGAACACACCACCACCATACTGGTTAGACCCTGAACACACCACCACCATACTGGTTAGACCCTGAACACACCACCACCATACTGGTAAGACCATGAACACACCACCACCATACTGGTAAGACCCTGAACACACCACCACCATACTGGTAAGACCCTGAACACACCACCATGATGGTAAGATAGATGGTGCTGGACGCTTTTGACGTTTTTAGCAGATCTTTTGGACACATTTTTTGGGCGTTTTTTCCACTGCTTTTGAAATATTGTTGTAATGTTTTTTTCACATGTTTATATATTTATATATGTAAATATATAAATATATGTACGTACAATGTTAGACTTTGCTGTAGTTTCTACAGTTACCACAAAATACCCAGTAACGTACCATCACTTTCTTTTCTTTAATTGCTGTAATAAACATTGCATTATGGATATTAACATTTAATTGATAGTGATTTACTGTATATTTTAAGCTTGCGGTGTATATGCTCCCCCCTTGCAGGAGGCGCCCTACATGATGCTGAAGAAGAACCACGAGCAGCTGGAGGGGAACGACCGGTACGAGGGCTACTGCGCCGAGCTGGCCGCCGAGATCGCCAAGCACGTGGGCTTCGTGTACCGGCTGGAGCTGGTGGGGGACGGCAAGTACGGGGCCCGGGACCCCGACACCAAGCGGTGGAACGGCATGGTGGGGGAGCTGGTCTACGGGGTGAGGGGGGCTTATTATTATTATTAATATTATTATTGTTATTACTATTATTGATAATAACTCAGTTTGTGCAGTCAGAGCAACAACTTAAAGTTAAAAAAGGACAAAAAGAGACAAATTCTCTCCCTCTCTCCCCCCCCCCCCGTCTCTCTGTGTAGAAGGCAGACGTGGCGGTGGCCCCCCCTCACCATCACTCTGGTGCGAGAGCAGGTGATAGACTTCACCAAACCCTTCATGTCTCTGGGGATCTCCATCATGATCAAGAAACCCACCAAGTCCAAACCGGGTGTCTTCTCCTTCCTGGACCCGCTGGCCTACGAGATCTGGATGTGCATCGTCTTCGCCTACATCGGAGTCAGCGTAGTGCTCTTCCTGGTCAGAAGATTCTCACACTCTCAGAAATAAACCCACCACACCCCATGTAAATAATCACTACTTTTAGCATGTATAGAGCAGCATATCTCCACCAGACCCCATGTAAATAATCACTACTTTTAGCATGTATAGAGCAGCATATCTCCACCAGACTCCATGTAAATAATCACTACTTTTAGCGTGTATAGAGCAGCATATCTCCACCAGACTCCATGTGAATAATCACTACTTCTATCTGTCCTGTAGAGTTACATTACAGCTTGTTTCTACTGTCTCAGGTGAGTCGTTTCAGTCCGTATGAATGGAAGGGGGAAGACTCTGACGATGAAGATGAAACTTTGCCCTCCTCTTCATCCCGACATGATCCAGTCGTACCTCACTCTCCAGGTATCTTCATCATCTTCTTCATCATCCTCTTCATCATGCTCTTCATCACACTCTGAAAATATCTCTCTTTGTTTTGTTGTTACCGAGGCCGAGTGAAGACCTTTCTCCAACGCTTGCTGCTTTTTTGCAACATTTTCATGTTTTTTGATGTTTTTTTGTAATATATTTGAAGATTTTTTCCCAAATGTTTTTGCCGATTTCAAGTGTTTTCTGCTCTGTCCGTTTTTCTAACATTTATGATGCTTTTGTTAACGGTTTAAAAAAAAATTATGCTTTTTTACGTTTTTACGTTTTTTTTAAACATTTTTTGGACACTTTTTCCAGTAATTTCCGAGACCTTTGAACCGGTCTGGAGTCCTCTACCAGCTCCACCCTGGCTGCTGTTTATGTAACGTGACGCGGTTTCTGTTCCTCAGGGTTCTTCCAGAACCAGAACCAGAACCAGAATCAGAACCAGAACCAGAACCAGCAGAAAGAGAAGGAGAGTCCGGAGCACACCAACGACTTTGGGATCTTTAACTCGCTCTGGTTCTCTCTCGGGGCCTTCATGCAGCAGGGCTGCGACATTTCCCCCAGGTAAGGAACAGGGAACCAACCCGGCCCCCAGGTAAGGAACAGGGAACCAACCCGGCCCCCCAGGTAGGGAACAGGGTACCACCTGGCCCCCCAGGTAAGGAACAGGGAACCAACCCGGCCCCCCAGGTAGGGAACAGGGTACCACCTGGCCCCCCAGGTAAGGAACAGGGTACCACATGGCCCCCCAGGTAAGGAACAGGGTACCACCCAGTCCCCCAAGTACAGAACAGGGTACCACCCGGCCCCCTAGGTAAGGAACAGGGTACCACCCGGCCCCCCCAGGTAGGGAATAGGGTACGACCCGGCCCCCCAAGTAGAAGTACAGGGTACCACCTGGCCCCCTAGGTAAGGAACAGGGTACCATCTGGCCTCCCAGGTACAGAACAGGATACTACCCCAGTCTTTCCCCCAGGTCTCTGTCGGGCCGCATCGTGGGGGGGGTCTGGTGGTTCTTCACCCTCATCATCATCTCGTCCTACACGGCCAACCTGGCGGCGTTCCTCACCGTGGAGCGGATGGTGTCCCCCATCGAGAGCTCGGAGGACCTGGCCAAGCAGACGGAGATCGCCTACGGGACGCTGGACGGGGGCTCCACCAAGGAGTTCTTCAGGGTAATTACTCTAATTACTCTAATTAATTAATTCATTTGAAGGACAGGTCCCGAGGACCCGGAGGACAAGATGAGGGTAGTAGGATACGCGTTCGAGGGCAGGACGGGTCCCAGGGACCCGGAAGACAAGATGAGGGTAGTAGGATACACGTTCGAGGGCAGGACGGGTCCCAGGGACCCGGAGGACAAGATGAGGTTTTCACGAAATATTGAACTTGAATGGGAAATCTTCTGAAAATTGCTCAACATCGCTAAAAACGCCCCCTCTTTGGGGTCGTGCTGTATCGCCATACTTTAACTTCCCAAAAAAGTCCCAAAGTGAAGAAATATCCCAAAAAATATCCCCCAAAAAATGACAAAAAATCCCAAAAAATCCCAAAAAAGTGAAATAAAATTCCTAAAAGAACAAAAAAGTGAGAAAAATATCCCAACAAAAGAATGAAAAACACCCCAAACTTTTTTTACCCCAAAAATGTCCCAACAAAGTTAAGAAATATCCCCAAAAAAATTACCAAAATGTCCCAAAAAATTACAAAAATATCTCACAAAATGTCACAAAAAAGTGAAAAATTTCCCACATTTTCTTTTCAAAAAAAGGCCCCAAAAAGTGAAGACATATAACAAAAAATATCCCTAAAAGGTGTAAAAATTTTCCAAAAAAGTGACAAAAATATCCAAAAAAATACCCCAAAAATGTAAAAAATACCCAAAACTTTTTTCCCCAAAATATGTCTAAACAAAGTGAAAAAATATTCCAAAAAAGCGACAACAATATCCCAAAAAGTGAAATAAAATGATAACATGCCACATGGCGTGTTTGACCCCCCCGATAACCTGTTATGTTTTGGTCTGTGCCGACCTCAGCGCTCAAAGATTGCGGTCTTCGAGAAGATGTGGTCCTACATGCGGAGCGCGGACCCCTCGGTGTTCGTGAAGAACACCAACGAGGGCGTGAGCCGGGTCCGGAAGTCGAAGGGGAAGTACGCCTACCTGCTGGAGTCCTCCATGAACGAGTACATCGAGCAGAGGAAGCCCTGCGACACCATGAAGGTGGGCGGGAACCTGGACTCCAAGGGCTACGGGGTGGCCACGCCCAAAGGATCGCGCCTCAGGTACACGGGGGGGGGGGGGGGGACCCGTTGTGTGTTTCGGGCGAGTTCTGATACAGCTCAACAGTCTGGTTCTGGAAGTTCATTTTCTCTAGACCAGAGGTCCTCAAACGCATCGTCTGGTTTTTATTCCAGGTTCGGTTCCAGGTTCCGTTGCAGCTTTTTCAGATTTTTGCAATTTTTGCGTATTTTCCGTTTTTTCCCAACGTCCAACGTTTTCGGTTTCCACGTACTTTCAACGACTTCTCATTTTTTCAGCTTCATGTAGTAAACGGACGGTTTTAGTTATTTTCAATTTTTTTGTCACTTTTTTACCATTTGCAAAATGTTGGATGGAGCAAATCTCTTCCAGAACCAGACCAGGTCTGAGTTATGGGATGTAATCAGGGACCAGGTCTGAGTTATGGGGTGTAATCAGGGACCAGGTCTGAGTTATGGGGTGTAATCAGGGACCAGGTCTGAGTTATGGGATGTAATCAGGGACCAGGTCTGAGTTATGGGGTGTAATCAGGGACCAGGTCTGAGTTATGGGGTGTAATCAGGGACCAGGTCTGAGTTATGGGATGTTATCAGGGACCTGGTCTGAGTTATGGGATGTTATCAGGGACCTGGTCTGAGTTATGGGATGTTATCAGGGACCTGGTCTGACGTTTTCCATTTTTTTGTCACGTTTTTGACTATTTTTGTTCTTTTACTTTTTAATACCTTTTTACTTGTTTTAATAGAGCTCAGACTTACTTGAGACCTGGTCACACCTGAGACCTGGTCCCACCTGAGACCTGGTCCCACCTGTGCAGAGCGCGGTTCACACAGTACTATTGAAGTACTGAGTACTATTGAAGTACTGAGTACTATTGAACAGTTTCAGAGATGTACGATCAGAAGTGACTGTTTCAGACTTGTTGTCTGTCTGTCTGTCTTAAGCTGTCTTTCTGTCTGTCTTGTCTCTCTCTCTTTTGTTTGTCATTATGTCAGTCTTACTGTCTGTCTTACTCTCTATCTGTCTGTCTGTCTCCGTCTGTCTCTCTGTTTGTCTCAGTGTCTGTCGTCGGCCTGTTTACCTGTCTGACTGCCAACCTGCCGATCCGTCGCTACGCTGATGATGCCGCTATCTATCTATATGTCTGTCTCTCTGCCTGTCTGTCTGTCCTCCTGTCTGCCTGTCTGTCCTCCTGTCTGTCCTCCTGTCTGTCCTCCTGTCTGTCGGTCTTGCCACTCATTCTCCCTGCTCCGCATCTCGCTCTCATTGTCCGCGTATTCAGCCGACCCAGAGTCACAGAAATCAGCTCCGTAATGAGATTAGTACGATGTTCTGTTATGAAAGGAAACGATAGGCCAACAACATCAAGCAGTGTTACACACACACACACACGCACACACACGCACACACACACACCCGCACACGCACACGCGCACACGCACATACACACACACGCACACGCACACGCGCACACGCACACGCACACACACACGCACACACACGCACACGCACACACACACGCACACACGCACGCACACACACATGCACGCAAACACACACACACACATGCACGGAAGCGCACACACACAGACATGCACGCACACACACACACGCACACACGCACGCACATACACATGCATGCACGCACACACACACACACACACATGCACGCAAGCGCACACACACAGACATGCACGCACACACACACGCACACACACACATGCACACACACACACACACACACACGCACACACGCACGCACACACACATGCACGCACGCACACACACACACACATGCACGCAAGCGCACACACACAGACATGCACGCACACACACGCACGCACACACACATGCACGCACGCACACACACACACACACATGCACTCAAGCGCACACACACAGACATGCACGCACGCACACACACACACACACACACATGCACGCACACACACGCACGCATGCACACATGCACACATGCACGCACACACACACATGCACGCAAGCGCGGGCAAACGCACGCGCACATGCACGGACACACACATGCACGCAAGCGCATACGCACACACACACACATACACACACACAACCAGGCAAAGTGGCCAGTTTATGTGCTCACAGTTTGTTGAAGCTAATTAATAAAGTGATTATTCCTGATAGCAGATTGTAGAGAGAGCCGTGGAAGTTATTCATGAGAACATGTAAGACTTTGTCGTCAGTTGCTTAGCAACGCACTTGTGTGAAAGTATATTTAATAGTCACCATCACACGGCTCACTACTTTCATTTCAACAGACTGTACTTTGCCTCTGGGTTGACCGTCTCTCAGTAGTAACAGCTGACAAAGTCATTACCATAACTGCTTCATTTCATCATTTCCACATATGGAGCTCACGTCTCTGCTGCAGCATCACTGCTGCTGAGACTGAAAGGGTCATTTCTGTATTATTTTATCAACCTGGACTCTATTTTACCGATGCGTTGGTGTTAACAAAAATCTTTAAAATTGATCCAGTATTGAGCAAGAACATTGGAAGCAGCAGCCGTGAAACCAGCTGTAATGTAACCCACCAGACTCCATGTAAATAATCACTATTTTTAACATTGTAAAACACACTTAAAAAAGCATCTTTCCACTGTTCCAACAAACACCACTCTGGTCTGGTTGGAATAAACTCTTAATTCACCCATTTACATGTGGACATATGCTGCTCTATACACGCTAAAAGTAGTGATTATTTACATGGAGTCTGGTGGAGATATGCTGCTCTATACATACTAAAAGTAGTGATTATTTACATGGAGTCTGGTGGAGATATGCTGCTCTATACACACTAAAAGTAGTGATTATTTACATGGAGTCTGGTGGAGATATGCTGCTCTATACACGCTAAAAGTAGTGATTATTTACATGGAGTCTGGTGGAGATATGCTGCTCTATACACACTAAAAGTAGTGATTATTTACATGGAGTCTGGTGGAGATATGCTGCTCTATACATGCTAAAAGTAGTGATTATTTACATGGAGTCTGGTGGAGATATGCTGCTCTATACACGCTAAAAGTAGTGATTATTTACATGGAGTCTGGTGAAGATATGCTGCTCTATACATGCTAAAAGTAGTGATTATTTACATGGAGTCTGGTGGAGATATGCTGCTCTATACATGCTAAAAGTAGTGATTATTTACATGGAGTCTGGTGGAGATATGCTGCTCTATACATGCTAAAAGTAGTGATTATTTACATGGAGTCTGGTGGAGATATGCTGCTCTATACACGCTAAAAGTAGTAATTATTTACATGTAGTCTGGTGGAGATATGCTGCTCTATACACGCTAAAAGTAGTGATTATTTACATGTAGTCTGGTGGAGATATGCTGCTCTATACATGCTAAAAGTAGTGATTATTTACATGGAGTGTGGTGGGTTTGGTGATGGTGATTTTGGGGCTGTTTCATGTTGTTTCCTGTGTAGTTACATTAGAGCTTGTTTCTTGTTGAATACTGGACCAGTTTCAGAGATTTTTCAGTCACTCAGACACATCCCATGGAAAATAGAGCCAACGTTGAAAAATACCAAAGTTACTCCTCACTCTTCTTGCCTGGGCTGCTGTTCTGTGGATCATTTGGAGTTATTCTTCCAGAATGACCTTTTTACAATTTCTTTGAAAGTATCTTCAAACAATAATCATAAACTCTGTGCACATTTCAACAGGACTATTCTATGTTTTACACTTCATTTTTAATGTATATTTAATGTACGGTATGTTCACATGGTTGACTTTGGAAGAAAGCTCTGGTTTTGTTCTTGTCTCTTCACACTGATGTCGTTCTGGTTGGCTCGTCACTGATCATTTTACTGATTCATGTTAATTAGCCTTCATTGTAGAAATGTCACTGCCATCTTGGATCGTCTCTGCTGTGTGAAGGGGAACAACAGCCTGTGTTTGTATTTTGTAGGGAATTACAACATGTACACATAATCTCTGAAAAACTCAAACTCTAGTTGCAAAGCTCTCTTTTGTCATCTAAGTAGATCTAACTGTTGAAAAAGAAAAAAGCTTGAATCGGATTAAAATCTAGAGTAAAATCCAATCATGGATTTGGAGAATTCAACATGTAATTTATATTCCTCCGTGTATATACCAACCATGTGACTGTTGTTCCTCATTTATTTATCAGGTAATGAATAGAAATAATGCGAGTTGAGGATTTCTGCAGAGAATCAGTAACAGGATGCATTCGCTGTTCAACCCCGGCCGCGTTAAAATTATTGGCCAGACCATGGGTGTATTATGGGCCAGACCATGGGTGTATTATGGGCCAGACCATGGGTGTATTATGGGTTAGACCATGGGTGTATTATGGGCCAGACCATGGGTGTATTATGGGCCAGACCATGGGTGTATTATGGGTTAGACCATGGGTGTATTATGGGCCAGACCATATGAGCCAGGCCATGGGTGTATTATGGGCCAGACCATGGGTGTATTATGGGTTAGACCATGGGTGTATTATGGGCCAGACCATATGAGCCAGGCCATGGGTGTATTATGGGCCAGACCATGGGTGTATTATGGGTTAGACCATGGGTGTATTATGGGCCAGACCATGGGTGTATTATGGGCCAGACCATGGGTGTATTATGGGTTAGACCATGGGTGTATTATGGGCCAGACCATATGAGCCAGGCCATGGGTGTATTATGGGCCAGACCATGGGTGTATTATGGGTTAGACCATGGGTGTATTATGGGCCAGACCATATGAGCCAGGCCATGGGTGTATTATGGGCCAGACCATGGGTGTATTATGGGTTAGACCATGGGTGTATTATGGGCCAGACCATATGAGCCAGGCTATGGGTGTATTATGGGCCAGACCATGGGTGTATTATGGGCCAGACCATGGGTGTATTATGGGCCAGACCATGGGTGTATTATGGGCCAGACCATGGGTGTATTATGGGCCAGACCATGGGTGTTTTATAGGCCAGACCATGCGTGTATTATGGGTTTTTATCTTGTTTTTAGACCTTTTCCATCAGAAAGGGAGAAATATGGGAAACACTGTTTTACCACGGCCTGGGTTGGAAAGCAATGGTCCCTTCAGCCGTTCATGATGATATCTGTCATTAGTAGATCTGTGTCCTCTGCTCATTAACACCCACTTCCCTTCCCCCCTGCCGTAGAAACCCTGTTAACTTGGCAGTGTTAAAACTCAACGAGCAGGGCCTGTTGGACAAATTGAAAAACAGATGGTGGTATGACAAGGGCGAGTGCGGCGCCAGGGCAGGGGACTCCAAGGTCAGATCACCGTAACCCCCCACGCCGTAACGGCAGGGGTAACCGGCAACAAGCCAAAACTTACCCCAAAACACCAGGTCCAAAACCGGCAATAAGCCAAAAATTACCCAAAAAACACCAGGCCCGAAACCGGCAATAAGCCAAAACTTACCCAACAAACACCAGGCCCAAAACCTACAACAAGCCAAAACTTACCCAAAAACACCAGGCCCAAAAGCGTCAACAAGCCAAAACTTACCCAAAAACACCAGGCCGAAAACTGGCAACAATTCAGAACTTACCCAAAAACTCCAGGCCCAAAACCTACAACAAGCCAAAACTTACCCCAAAACACCAGGCCCAAAACCGGCAATGAGCCAAAACTTACCCCAAAACACCAGGCCCGAAACCGGCAATAAGCCAAAACTTACCCAAAAAACACCAGGCCCCGGCAACAAGCCAACGCTTTCCCAAAAACACCAGGCCCAAAACCGTCAACAAGCCAAAACTTACCCAAAAAACACCAGGCCCGAAACCGTCAACAAGCCAAAACTTACCCAAAAACACCAGGCCGAAAACTGTCAACAAGTCAGAACTTACCCAAAAACACCAGGCCCAAAACCTACAACAAGCCAAAACTTACCCTAAAACACCAGGCCCAAAACCTACAACAAGCCAAAACTTACCCAAAAACACCAGGCCCAAAACCGGCAATGAGCCAAAACTTACCCCAAAACACCAGGCCCGAAACCGGCAATAAGCCAAAACTTACCCAAAAAACACCAGGCCCAAAACTGGCAACAATTCAGAACTTACCCAAAAACTCCAGGCCCAAAACCTACAACAAGCCAAAACTTACCCAAAAACACCAGGCCCAAAACCGGCAATGAGCCAAAACTTACCCCAAAACACCAGGCCCGAAACCGGCAATAAGCCAAAACTTACCCAAAAAACACCAGGCCCCGGCAACAAGCCAACGCTTTCCCAAAAACACCAGGCCCAAAACCGTCAACAAGCCAAAACTTACCCAAAAACACCAGGCCGAAAACTGTCAACAAGTCAGAACTTACCCAAAAACACCAGGCCCAAAACCTACAACAAGCCAAAACTTACCCAAAAACACCAGGCCCAAAACCGGCAATGAGCCAAAACTTACCCCAAAACACCAGGCCCGAAACCAGCAATAAGCCAAAACTTACCCAAAAAACACCAGGCCCCGGCAACAAGCCAACGCTTTCCCAAAAACACCAGGCCCAAAACCGTCAACAAGCCAAAACTTACCCAAAAAACACCAGGCCCGAAACCGTCAACAAGCCAAAACTTACCCAAAAACACCAGGCCCAAAACCGGCAATAAGCCAAAACTTACCCAAAAAACACCAGGCCCCGGCAACAAGCCAACGCTTTCCCAAAAACACCAGGCCCAAAACCGTCAACAAGCCAAAACTTACCCAAAAAACACCAGGCCCGAAACCGTCAACAAGCCGAAACTTACCCAAAAACACCAGGCCGAAAACTGTCAACAAGTCAGAACGTTCCCAAAAACACCAGACCCAAAACCTACAACAAGCCAAAACTTACCCAGAAACACCAGGCCCAAAACCGTCAACAAGCCAAAACTTACCCAAAAACACCAGGCCGAAAACTGGCAACAATTCAGAACTTACCCAAAAACTCCAGGCCCAAAACCTACAACAAGCCAAAACTTACCCAAAAAAC
>CM049383.1:579364-589364 GCA_026937815.1 Etheostoma perlongum
TCACTACTTTTAGTGTGTATAGAGCAGCATATCTCCACCAGACTCCATGTAAATAATCACTACTTTTAGTGTGTATAGAGCAGCATATCTCCACCAGACTCCATGTAAATAATCACTACTTTTAGCATGTATAGAGCAGCATATCTCCACCAGACTCCATGTAAATAATCACTACTTTTAGTGTGTATAGAGCAGCATATCTCCACCAGACTCCATGTAAATAATCACTACTTTTAGCGTGTATAGAGCAGCATATCTCCACCAGACTCCATGTAAATAATCACTACTTTTAGCGTGTATAGAGCAGCATAATCTCCACCAGACTCCATGTAAATAATCACTACTTTTAGTGTGTATAGAGCAGCATATCTCCACCAGACTCCATGTAAATGCAAACGTAAACAAGTAATCAATATAACTGTATATGATAAATCAGCATGATATATTATCATTTATATACTACTGTATATATTATATATTATATACACAAATACACACAGACACACACACAGACAGACAGATACACACAGACACACACCCCCACACACACAGGCTTAGTTTAGTTACTAGTTACTTTAGTTACTCCAATACATTATAAAGTAACCTAGCAACAATATGATGGCCTACTGGTCCAGCTGAGATGATGATGTCATATATCAGCTGAGATAATGTCACTAAACACTCAGCTGGTTAGGTCCTTTAACATGTTGTTATACTTGCACGTACAATGCAGGTATTACATTAGTATATGAGTGTATTAGTATTAGTATATTAGTATATTTGTAAATGAGTATATTAGTATTAGTATATTAGTATATTAGTATATTAGTATATTAGTACATTAGTATATTAGTATATGAGTATATTAGTATTAGTATATTAGTATATTAGTAGGCTATATGAGTATATTAGTATTAGTATATTTGTAAATGAGTATATTAGTACTTTTACTGCAGTAAAGGATCTGATACTTCTCGGTTCTCACCGTTTCTGCACGTCTCGTTGTTCAGGTGAACGTCTTCCATCACGAAACGATCAACACAACCGGACAGTTCACCGGTAATAACCCGGTATTCAACCGGACAGTTCACCGGTAATAACCCGGTATTCAACTGGTGATTTCTCGGTGTCCAACCGGACAGTTCCCACTCAGTTATCGCTGTGTTCCTCCGGTGTTCCTCCGGTGTTCCTCCGGTGTTCTCACGGTGAATTCCCCGACAGGTCCCGCTGTTCTCCCCGGTCTGAGCCGGGCGCAGGCTCTCTTCTCCGGGGTGAGCAGCGTCTGAAGAGCCGGGCTGCGGAGCGTTGCACAGGTAAACAAAGCAACACCTGACCCCACCCAGCTGCGCCCCGCCCTCCCCGCCGGGCGGAGCCGCCGATGTGTGCTCAGCAAACACCTGAGCAACAGGTGGATGAGGTGGCGATGGAGACGTTGATTTGGTCGGTTTGCGCCGCCATGTTAGTAGTTAACGTTAGTAGTTAGTGTAGTTTATCAGTTTATCTGTGTGTAGCGCTGTGTGTGTGTGTGTGTGGGGGGGGGGGAGGGTGAGTGTATGTTTGTGTGCAAGTGTGTGCGTGTATGTGTATGTGTATGTATGTGTGTGTGTGTGTGTGTATGTATGTGTGTGTGTGTGTATGTATGTGTGTGTGTGTGTCTGTGTGTGTGTGTGTGTGTGTCTGTGTGTGTGTGTCTGTGTGTGTGTGTGTGTCTGTGTGTGTGTGTCTGTGTGTGTATGTATGTGTGTGTGTGTGTGTGTATGTATGTGTCTGTGTGTGTCTGTGTGTGTGTGTCTGTGTGTGTGTGTGTCTGTGTCTGTGTGTGTGTGTGTGTGTGTGTGTATGTATGTGTCTGTGTGTGTGTGTGTGTGTGTGTGTGTGTGTGTGTGTGTGACAAATAAGAGAAATAAACACAACATAGCTCAATGTCTCAATTCACAAAAGATTTATTTTGTAGGAAAAATAGTTTCATTAATTTCTTAACATTTGTTTGTCAGAAAGGGGAGGGGCAGGCTAAGTTAGCCACATAGCTAAGCTATGCTAAGCTAGGCTAGGCCGGCGGGGGTTTAGTTGCAGTAGTTCTGCAGGTCGAAGATGTTGCATGGCCGGTGGCAGCACTGCTCCACGATGCCGCGCTTCACCATCATCTCCATCTGGTCCTTGAAGGCGAACTCCGCCACCTCGTTGTCACCGCCCGCCGCCGCGCCCACCTTCGGGGGGAGGAAACCTGGCGGGGCAAACACACGGGGGGGGGGGGGGTCAGGGGTTAAAGGGTAGTTTCTGCATGTTTCAACCTGGAACCTGAAATTGGTTGAGAACGTATCTCTCAGTTAGCGTCCACTAAAGGTTGTGTTGCCGCTGACAGACTCAGATTATTGTTCTAAGTGTGTGACATCATTATGGGATGGATCCCTACAGAGATAGACCTTTTAGTTAAAGAGGAAGATCCTTTTAGTTTAACATGAAACAGAAATCACCATCACCAAACCCACCAGACTCCATGTAAATAATCACTACTTTTAGCGTGTATAGAGCAGCATATGAATGAAGTGTGTTTGACGATGATAAAAGTAGTGATTATTTACATGGAGTCTGGTGTAAAACAAAAATTACAAAAATATTTTTGTAGCTTTTAAAGTGAGTAAAACTACTAAAGAGTTAGGATTAGGATATTGGGGGTCTCACCCATCAGGGAGTCCACGTCTCTCTTGGGGTTGTAGAAGAAGCCTCGGTCCCCGCAGACCAGGTACAGCGCGTCCACCAGGTGAGAGCCGCACAGGTGCTGCGGCTGCGCTGCGGCCTGGCAGCCGGGCCACGACACCAGCAGCACGGCCAGCAGAGAGACGCACTGGAGCCACAGAGCCGCCATGACACAGGAGGAAGAGGAGAGCTGGAGGGGGTGAGAGGTGGGGGGGGTTACGTTAGGAGGCAAAACTTGAAAAAGGTCGACAGGAGAATCGTTGAAAAGGAGATTAATAACCATTAAAAAAAAGTGACAAAAAAGTTGCAAAATATGCCGAAACTTGCACTGGAAGAACAGCAAAAGAGGTTAAAAAAGATGGAAACCAGAAGTGTGAACAAGGTCGAAGACGTCAGAGAGAAACCTATGAGAGACTGTCCAGGGATGCTCCGGCTCCGTCAGCTCCGTCAGCTCCTCTCCCCTGGACTGGTCGTCTCAGTGATGAAGGTGAGTCCAGGTGTAAGGGGTCTAAGGTGGGACCCTAAACCCTACTCAACATTTACGGGTTCACCTAGTCGGCTACTAGACTGCAAGGGTTAGAGACGGCCGAGGACACAGAGACAAGAGATAAAACAGAGACAGTAACGTCTAGAAAGGATAGAAGTGAGGAGATAAAAACGAAGAAGAAGAGACTCTGGGATGAAGAGGAGTAACTGACCTGAGGAAGAAGAGGAGACTCTGGGATGAAGAGGAGTAACTGACCTGAGGAAGAAGAGGAGACTCTGGGATGAAGAGGAGTAACTGAGATCAGAACAGAAACTCTGCTCTGCTTTTATACTGAAAACCTGAGAGGGGTGTGTGTGTGTGTGTGTGTGTGTGTGTGTGTGTGTGTGTGTGTGTGTGTGTGTGTGTGTGTGTGTGTGTGTGTGTGTGTATAGCACTCAGTAAAACAAACTGATCTAATGATCTGAGATGATCCGATTTCCTCTTATTGACGAACTCTGATAGCCAATCAGCTGTGTGTGTTTTGCTGAGCTCAGCAGCCGACAGAAGCTGCTCTATACACGCTAAAAGTAGTGATTATTTACATGGAGTCTGGTGGAGATATGCTGCTATATACACGCTAAAAGTAGTGATTATTTACATGGAGTCTGGTGGAGATATGCTGCTCTATACACACTAAAAGTAGTGATTATTTACTAAAATGTAGTGATTATTTACATGGAGTCTGGTGGAGATATGCTGCTCTATACACGCTAAAAGTAGTGATTATTTACATGGAGTCTGGTGGAGATATGCTGCTCTATACACGCTAAAAGTAGTGGTTATTTACATGGAGTCTGGTGGAGATATGCTGCTCTATACACGCTAAAACTAGTGGTTATTTACATGGAGTCTGGTGGAGATATGCTGCTCTATACACGCTAAAAGTAGTGATTATTTACATGGAGTCTGGTGGAGATATGCTGCTCTATACACGCTAAAAGTAGTGATTATTTACATGGAGTCTGGTGGAGATATGCTGCTCTATACACGCTAAAAGTAGTGATTATTTACATGGAGTCTGGTGGAGATATGCTGCTCTATACACGCTAAAACTAGTGATTATTTACATGGAGTCTGGTGGAGATATGCTGCTCTATACACGCTAAAAGTAGTGATTATTTACATGGAGTCTGGTGGAGATATGCTGCTCTATACACGCTAAAAGTAGTGATTATTTACATGGAGTCTGGTGGAGATATGCTGCTCTATACACGCTAAAACTAGTGATTATTTACATGGAGTCTGGTGGAGATATTCTGCTCTATACACGCTAAAACTAGTGATTATTTACATGGAGTCTGGTGGAGATGAACAGAATCTTTCCAACACGCTGAGTGCTGCATGTTTTCCTGAGAGGAAAACTCAGCCGACCGAGACGAGCGTCACCAACTGTTCACCACGGAAACCACAACACTTTTCTGAGAATTAGAGTGAACACACCTCATGTCCAATTACCCAGAAAGCACTTCTGCTGCCTCATTGGTCACCTGAGAGTCCATCAATCCCATTTCCTGCAACGCAGCTCTTTCTTTAAAACACATCTTCATAAATGGTGTAACAGGTGGATGGGTGCACGCACAAGTTTTTGTGTCTCTTTGTAGTTGTTTTTGTGTCTCTTTGAAGTTGTTTTTGTGTCTTTGTTGTTGTTTTGTGTCTCTTTGAAGTTGTTTTTGTCTCTTTGTAGTTGTTTTTGTGTCTCTTTGAAGTTGTTTTTGTGTCTTTGTTGTTGTTGTTTTGTGTCTCTTTGAAATTGTTTTTGTGTCTTTGTTGTTGTTTTTGTGTCTCTTTGAAGTTGTTTTTGTGTCTTTGTTGTTGTTTTGTGTCTCTTTGAAATTGTTTTTGTCTCTTTGTAGTTGTTTTTGTCTCTTTGAAGTTGTTTTTGTGTCTTTGATGTTGTTTTGTGTCTTTGTTGTTGTTTTTGTGTCTCTTTGAAGTTGTTTTTGTGTCTTTGTTGTTGTTTTGTGTCTTTTGAAATTGTTTTTGTTTGTTTTGTCTTTTGTTGTTGTTTTTGTGTCTTTTGTTTTTGTTTTTTTTTTTTGTGTCTCTTTGAAGTTGTTTTTGTGTCTTTGTTGTTGTTTTGTGTCTCTTTGAAATTGTTTTTGTGTCTTTGTTGTTGTTTTTGTGTCTTTGTATTTGTTTTTTGAATCTGTATAGTTGTTTTGTGTCCTTAAAGTTTTTTGTCTCTTTGTAGTTCCTTTTGTGTCTCTTTTATTTTTTTTGTAGTTGTTTATCTCTTTGTAGTTTTATTTTGTGTATTTGTAGTTGTTGTGCGTCTTGTTTGTGTCTCACACACACTTGTGAAGGTCTAGAGACATGATTTTAACTCCTGAAATTATAAATTTATGTGAACACAAAACTGACATTAAACCAAAATCAAACACTTTTTAATTGATTTAAAAACCAGGATTGTGTTCACACACACACACACACACACACACACACACACACACACACACACACACACACACACACACACACACACACACACACACACACACACACACACAGACACACACACACACACACACACACACACAGACACACACACACACACACACAGACACACACACACACACACACAGACACACACACACACACACACACACACACACACACACACACACACACACACACACACACAGACACACACACACACACACACACACACACACACACACACACACACAGACACACACACACACACACACACACACACACAGACACACACACACACACACAATCAGACACACACACACAGACACACACATGCACGCACACACACCCATGTTGGTCGATGTTAATACCACAGTGAAAGTTGGGTTTAGACCCGGACTCTCTTGGTTAGGTTGAGTCAGTCGTGTCCTCCTCGCTGTAGTTCCACTCTCATCATTCTCAGCTTTCAACAAGAAGATAAAGAAACTCACACAGAGCTGCAATGTTTCTGTATTTATTGATTAAAATGACAGAAACAAGCGAGAATCAGAACTATTATGTATATTACTTACTGTAAATATGAAGGAAAAGAAGATCCCTGTCTACAACTATTACTATTATTATTTGGATGCAGATTGATCAGATCCAGTCTATGAAGACAACAGCAACCTGTCTCTAGCTGCTGTCTCTGTCTCACATGGGGAACAGCAGGTGTCCGCTGAAGGTGTTGTGGTGATTTTCGTTGTCGTACGCCAGACTGTTAGTCCACAGACGCACGAACACCACGTCTCCCGCCTCCAGCAGCAGGCTGGCGCCGTTAGACGCCGTCCCGTAGTGTCGAGCCTGTTGCTCATAGGCCAGGGCGATCTTCTCCGAGTTCCTCACCAGCACAGCACCTGCAGGGTGGGCGCCGTTGTCCCCATGGGCCCCCACCCACCACTCAAAGTGGTACGCTCCTCTCACCGGGGCGGTGAACAGACCTGGAGGACGCACCAGACAGATGTTCAGCATCAGGTAGAAACAAGCTGTAATGTTACCCTACAGGACAGATGTTCAGCATCAGAGAGAAACAAGCTGTAATGTTACCCTACAGGACAGATGTTCAGCATCAGGGAGAAACAAGCTGTAATGTTACCCTACAGGACAAATGTTCAGCATCAGGTAGAAACAAGCTGTAATGTAACCCTACAGGACAGATGTTCAGCATCAGGTAGAAACAAGCTGTAATGTTACCCTACAGGACAGATGTTCAGCATCAGGGAGAAACAAGCTGTAATGTTACCCTACAGGACAGATGTTCAGCATCAGGTAGAAACAAGCTGTAATGTTACCCTACAGGACAGATGTTCAGCATCAGGTAGAAACAAGCTGTAATGTAACCCTACAGGACAGATGTTCAGCATCAGGCAGAAACAAGCTGTAATGTTACCCTACAGGACAGATGTTCAGCATCAGGTAGAAACAAGCTGTAATGTTACCCTACAGGACAGATGTTCAGCATCAGGGAGAAACAAGCTGTAATGTTACCCTACAGGACAGATGTTCAGCATCAGGCAGAAACAAGCTGTAATGTTACCCTACAGGACAGATGTTCAACATCATGTAGAAACAAGCTGTAATGTTACCCTACAGGACAGATGTTCAGCATCAGGGAGAAACAAGCTGTAATGTTACCCTACAGGACAGATGTTCAACATCAGGGAGAAACAAGCTGTAATGTTACCCTACAGGACAGATGTTCAGCATCAGGGAGAAACAAGCTGTAATGTTACCCTACAGGACAGATGTTCAACATCAGGGAGAAACAAGCTGTAATGTAACCCTACAGGACAGATGTTCAGCATCAGGTAGAAACAAGCTGTAATGTAACCCTACAGGACAGATGTTCAACATCATGTAGAAACAAGCTGTAATGTTACCCTACAGGACAGATGTTCAGCATCAGGGAGAAACAAGCTGTAATGTTACCCTACAGGACAGATGTTCAGCATCAGGCAGAAACAAGCTGTAATGTTACCCTACAGGACAGATGTTCAACATCAGGTAGAAACAAGCTGTAATGTAACCCTACAGGACAGATGTTCAACATCATGTAGAAACAAGCTGTAATGTAACCCTACAGGACAGATGTTCAGCATCAGGGAGAAACAAGCTGTAATGTAACCCTACAGAACAGATGTTCAGCATCAGGGAGAAACAAGCTGTAATGTAACCCTACAGAACAGATGTTCAGCATCAGGGAGAAACAAGCTGTAATGTTACCCTACAGGACAGATGTTCAGCATCAGGTAGAAACAAGCTGTAATGTAACCCTACAGGACAGATGTTCAGCATCAGGTAGAAACAAGCTGTAATGTAACCCTACAGAACAGATGTTCAACATCAGGGAGAAACAAGCTGTAATGTTACCCTCTATATAAAACATATTACTAGAATATGAGAGCTACCTGTGTTGGGGTTGTAGGCGTTTCCGATGTTGGTGGTGACGTGTTTGAAGATCAGAAGAGTCTCCGAGGGAAACGGTCCGATAGTTTGTTCACCTGAAACCACCAGAGAGGCCGTGAACGCAACCTGTCGGACTGAGAAAGAGAGAGGAGAGAGAGAGAGAGAGAGGGAGAGACAGAAGGCGAAAGAGAGAGAGACAGATTTTATTCATTTTTACAAAAACACTTAATTTACATATTTATAATTTGCACAATTTCACAATGAAATGAAGTGCTAATGTACCTAATATAGGTATAAATATGACATCATCTAGTCACAGCCAACTGTTCATCACCAACAGAACACTATCCCCGCGGTGTAAAAGCATCATGTTGAGAAATGAGGACCCAAAGCAGAGTAGAAGGAGGCAGGAACACCAGGATTTATTAACAAAAAGTCCAGGAAAACACAGGGAAGACCAGGAAAACATAGGGAAGACCAGGAAAACACAGGGAAGACCAGGAAAACACAGGGAAGACCGGGAAAACACAGGAAAAACACAGGGAAGTCCAGGAAAACACAGGGAAGACCAGGAAAAACACAGGGAAGACCAGGAAAACACAGGGAAGACCAGGAAAACACAGGGAAGACCGGGAAATCACAGGGAAGACCAGGAAAACACAGGGAAGACCGGGAAATCACAGGGAAGACCAGGAAAACACAGGAAAAACCAGGAAAACACAGGGAAGTCCAGGAAAACACAGGGAAGACCAGGAAAACACAGGAAAAACACAGGGAAGACCAGGAAAAACACAGGGAAGACCAGGAAAACACAGGGAAGACCAGGAAAACACAGGGAAGACCGGGAAATCACAGGGAAGACCAGGAAAACACAGGAAAAACCAGGAAAACACAGGGAAGTCCAGGAAAAACACAGGGAAGACCAGGAAAACACAGGGAAGACCAGGAAAACACAGGGAAGTCCAGGAAAAACACAGGGAAGACCAGGAAAACACAGGGAAGACCAGGAAAACACAGGGATGTCCAGGAAAACACAGGAAAAACACAGGGAAGACCAGGAAAACACAGGGAAGACTGGGAAAACACAGGGAAGACTGGGAAAACACAGGGAAGACCGGGAAAACACAGGGAAGACCAGGAAAACACAGGGAAGACCAGGAAAACACAGGAAGACCAGGAAAAACACAGGGAAGACCAGGAAAACACAGGGAAGACCAGGAAAACACAGGGAAGACCAGGAAAACACAGGGAAGACCAGGAAAACACAGGGAAGACCAGGAAAAACACAGGGAAGACCAGGAAAACACAGGGAAGACCGGGAAAACACTCTTTGTAATCTTTATCTTCACTAAAATATCTTCCTATGGAAGCCTTTAAGGACAAAACACAACATTTGACAACTGTAAGATGTTGTGTGGTCCTCCAGTGCCCCCGTCCATTCAGGGTTAGGGGTACACAGTTATTATCATTATTATTATTATTATTATTATTATTATTTGTGTGTAGATTTCTTCAGATTTTACCCTAAGTTGAAAGTGTTCCATTACCACTACCTCACCGAGCGAGGCTGTGATCCGTGAGCAGCAGGAGGAGGACGAGAGAGGTTACCTGTCAGGTTTTGCTTCAGCGTGTCCATGTCCGCCTTCAGCTCGGCGGCTTGCTCTGCAACATCAGAGACATCAGAGACATTGGAGACATCAGCGACATCAGAGACATCAGAGACATCAGAGACATTGGAGACATCAGAGACATCAGAGACATCAGAGACATTAGAGACATCAGAGACATTAGAGACATTAGAGACATCAGAAACATCAGAGATATCACATTGGAGACATCAGAGACATCAGAGACATTAGAGACATCAGAGACATCAGAGACATTAGAGACATCAGAGAC
>CM049383.1:594364-621864 GCA_026937815.1 Etheostoma perlongum
GAACGAAAACTGCCCGGTAGATCGAGAGCTTTGCCTTTTGGCTCAGCTCTCTTTTCGTCACAACGGTGCGATAAACGGAATGTAATACCGAACCGGCTGCTCCGATTCTCCGACCAATCTCACGCTCCATGGTCCCCTCACTCGCGAACAAGACCCCAAGGTACTTAAACTCCTTCACTTGGGGTAAGGACTCACTCCCTACCTGAAGAAAGCACCCCATCGGTTTCCTGCTGAGAACCATGGCCTCAGATTTAGAGGTGCTGATCCTCATCCCAGCCGCTTCACACTCGGCGGCGAACCGATCCAGTGAGTGCTCAAGGTCACAGACCGATGACGCCATCAGGACCACATCATCTGCAAAAAGCAGCGATGAGATCCCGAGCCCACCGAACTGCAACTCCTCCCCGCCCCGACTACGCCTCGATATCCTGTCCATAAATATTACAAACAAGTTTGGTGGCAAAGCGCAGCCCTGGCGGAGGCCAACCCTCACCTGGAACGAGTCCGACTTACTGCCGAGAACCCGGACACAGCTCTCGCTTTGGTCATACAGAGATTGGATGGCCCTGAGAAGGGACCCCCTCACCCCATACTCCCGCAGCACCTCCCACAATTTCTCCCAGGGGACCTGGTCATACGCCTTCTCCAGATCCACAAAACACATGTAGACTGGTTGGGCATACTCCCAGGCCCCCTCCAAGATCCTTGCGAGAGTGAAGATCTGATCCGTTGTTCCACGGCCAGGACGGAATCCGCATTGTTCCTCTTCAATCCGAGGTTCGACTATCGGCCGAACCCTCCTTTCCAGCACCTTGGAGTAGACTTTACCAGGGAGGCTGAGAAGTGTGATACCCCTGTAATTGGCCCACACCCTCTGGTCCCCCTTTTTGAAGAGGGGAACCACCACCCCGGTCTGCCACTCCTTAGGCACCGTCCCAGACTTCCTCGCAATGTTGAAGAGGCGTGTCAACCAAGACATCCCCTCCACACCCAGCGCTTTCAGCATTTCTGGACGGATCTCATCAATCCCTGGGGCTTTGCCGCTGTGGAGTTGTTTGACTACCTCAGCGACCTCCACCAGCTGATATCAAATGTAATCAGATTACATGATATCAGATGTAATCTGCTGATGAGTACGAAAGAGGAAGGAGAAAACTGAACAGCTGACTTCAAATCATTCAAACAATCGAACAATGACTCTACACAATGTTATGACAACCTTCAGTGTGTGTGTGTCTGTGTGTGTGTCTGTGTGTGTGTTTGCATATGAGTTCTTTTATTAATGTGTACAGGTTCCATCAGGTGTGACCAGATTAGGCTCAACATGTGCTGGACTTCTTCCAGTTGGCTGGTGTTAACACAGACAGACACACACAATCACTGAGACACACACACACAGACAGACACACACACACAGACAGACACACACACACACAGACAGACACACACAATCACAGAGACACAAACAATCACAGAGACACACACACACAAACACACAGACACAAAGAAACACACACACAGACAGACACACAAACACAGACAGAAACACACAAACACACAGACACACACACACAGACAGAAACATAGATATATGCACACACACACTCACACACATCTACACACTCACACACACATCTCTACACTTCTCTACCAGACACCCCAACATGGGGAAGTGAAGGTAGAAGAATCCAGAAGTTCCCCTTTAAAATGGATTCATATGCATTATTTTCTGCTGTACAGGGAAATAAGTTCAAAATTAGAATAATCTGCTTCCTGTCTTTGTTCTTCATGCTGACGTATGATTGGTTAGTGTTCACACACACCTGTCTGCTGTAGTCTTCTATATAAAGCTCCCACAGGTAACAGGAACCAGGACCAACAGGAAGCTGCCGCTGGGAGAATGAAGACCTCTGGGAGTTTGATGTTGGTGCTGCTGCTCGGATCCGTCTCGCCGAGTGGAAGTACCGATTATCAGAAGTCTTTTCCTCAGGACATGTACGCTGCTCTGAGAGAGATGACCGCCTCGCTGGTCCAGCTGAAGGCCGACATTGTTACAGGTACACTCATGAACTCTTTACATCGGGTCACAGCAGGTCCGAAATATCCAAAAGGAGAGAAATATGTATTTTCTATGTAGTGGAGCAAAGTATGTCTGAGACTAATGATTATGTTCATTGTAGATTAATGTGTAGAATATCTTTTGGATGAATGGATGAGATTGTAGATTAATATGTAGAATATCTTCTAGATGAATGGATGAGACTGTAGATTAATATGTAGAATATCTTCTAGATGAATGGATGAGACTGTAGATTAATATGTAGAATATCTTCTAGATGAATGGATGAGATTGTAGATTAATATGTAGAATATCTTCTAGATGAATGGATGAGATTGTAGATTAATATGTAGAATATCTTCTAGATGAATGGATGAGATTGTAGATTAATATGTAGAATATCTTCTAGATGAATGGATGAGATTGTAGATTAATATGTAGAATATCTTCTAGATGAATGGATGAGACTGTAGATTAATATGTAGAATATCTTCTACATGAATGGATGAGACTGTAGATTAATATGTAGAATATCTTCTAGATGAATGAATGAGATTGTAGATTAATATGTAGAATATCTTCTAGATGAATGGATGAGATTGTAGATTAATATGTAGAATATCTTCTAGATGAATGGATGAGATTGTAGATTAATATGTAGAATATCTTCTAGATGAATGGATGAGATTGTAGATTAATATGTGGAATATCTTCTAGATGAATGGATGAGATTGTAGATTAATATGTAGAATATATTCTGGATGAATGGATGCAGCCTCAAGGTAAATTACATTCACATGGTGTCAAAGAGAGAAATACGTATTTTGTATTGGAGCAAAGTAGAGCTACAGCTACCAATTAATTTAATGGTGGATTAATGTGTGCATCATTCCTTCGCGTTGGTTGTACTGAAGGTGAGATGGCGTAGCAGAGAGAGACGTAGCGTAGAGGAGTGAAGCGTCTCTAGAAACCACTGCTGGTTTACACCGGGTCCCAGCAGAAATATGTTGAAATGCTCAAACTGATTCATGGGTTAACAGAAGAGTGGGAGACTTATCCATTAATCTCTGAAGCTCTGGAGCAATGTCAAAAGAAACTGACTCTCGTTTACAGGTCAAGCTCAGCTGAAGACAGAAATGGACAAACTGAAGCAACAGCTGCAAGGTATTGTTCTCTTTTTTGTTATTTTTTATGGTTTTGCATTTAAAAACATTGTTCTCTTTCTCTCTGTCCCTCTCTCTCTCTCTCTCTTTGTAATTTGTAATGTGTACAGTTGTCTAATTTATGTATTCCTAATGTGAAGCTGTATGTGTTTCCTTGAGATCTGGATCTTTTCTAAAAAGTCATTGTCTTTGTCTTTTGTGTGTTTACTGTCAGGGCCCAGGTCTGACAGGACTGCTCCAGCAGGTCCAGGTTCTGATGTAGGCTCTGTTCTGTAGGGGACAACAGAACCAGGTCATCTGCATAGAGCAGGAACTTTATCTCAGAGCTGTGTAGTGTGAGACCAGGTGCTGCTGATTTCCAGCATAGTGGCCAGTTGGTTAATATATATGTTGAATAGAGTGGGACTCAGACAGCATAGTGGCCAGTTGGTTAATGTAGATGTTGAATAGAGTGGGACTCAGACAGCATAGTGGCCAGTTGGTTAATATAGATGTTGAACAGAGTGGGACTCAGACAGCAGCCCTGTCTCACGCCACAAAGAATATTGTTCTTTTGTTGACAATTTTAATACTACACTTACTATTAGTTTACATTGATTTAATGATGTTATATGTTTTACCCCCTACACCAGATTCAATAACTTTGTAGAATAGACCGCTGTGCCAAATAGAGCCGAATGCCTTTTTGAAATCTATGAAACATGTGTAGATTTTGTTGTTGTTGTGGTGAACACGTTTGTCTATCAGGGTGTGTAGGGTGTAAATATGATGTGAATTGCGGTGTTTTGGTACAAATCCAATTTGACTTTTACTCAAGACATTGTGTTCAATAAGGAAGGTTCTGAGTCTGGAGTTGATGATGCTACAGAAGAGCTTCCCCAGATTACTGTTCACACTGATGCCTCGGTAATTATTTGGGTCAGATGTATCTCCAGACTTGTGTATTGGTGTGATGAGACCGTGGTTCCAGATGTCAGGGAAGTAACCTACACTCAGAATCAAGTTAAAGAGTTTCAGAACAGCCAATTGGAATTGAGGGCTTGTGTATTTCAGCATCTCGTTCATGATGCCATCGAGCCCACTGGCTTTTAGGGGTTTTAGGGCCCAGAGTTTGTCTCTTAGTTCCTGTTCATTAATGGGGGAGTCGAGAGGGTTCTGGTTGGCTTTTACAGCTGATTCTAGTTCAAACACTTTTGTTTTGTTTGTTAATCTCTCTCCCAGTCCGACAGGTTGCATTCTCAGCCTCTCTGTCGCCTGGAGCTGACATGACTGTTGGACCCTTCTCGTCGTACACCCCCCTGGTCTTCGTAAACGTCCGAACCAACATCGGAAACGCCTACAACCCCTCCACAGGTAGCTCTGATATTCTAACAACACATTTTAGGCATGCATCAAACAATGAACACATGGGTGAACATTTGAGTTATGCAATTTGGCCAATTACCAATATTTAGCAAAACCGATATGAGCTTTATGAAACAACTTTCAATGTTAATTACATGTTGTATATACCAAAACAAAACATGTAACCACTGTGAATTTGTAAAAGTAATGTCATTCTTTTTTGCAAAACATTTGAAATTGGCATTAATCGTGGATTATTATTCTAAGTGTAAATTATCTCAGAAAATCTCCACCAGACTCCATGTAAATAATCACTACTTTTAGCGTGTATAGAGCAGCATATCTCCACCAGACTCCATGTAAATAATCACTACTTTTAGCGTGTATAGAGCAGCATATCTCCACCAGACTCCATGTAAATAATCACTACTTTTAGCGTGTATAGAGCAGCATATCTCCACATGTAAATGGCTGAATTTTATTCCAACCAGACCAGAGTGGTGATTGGTGGAACAGTGGAAAGATGAACCAAGACGGCTTTTGGTAGTTTTATTTAGTTTCTGTCCACTTTGAATGAAGTGTGTTTTACGATGCTAAAAGTAGTGATTATTTACATGGAGTCTGGTGGCTTTGGTGATGGTGATTTCTGTTTCATGTTAAACTAAAAGGATCTTCCTCTTTAACTTAAAGGTCTATCTCTGTAGGGATCCATCCCATAATGTTGTCACACACTTAGAATAATAATATGAGCCTGTCAGCTTGTTTCTACCTGAACATCTGTCCTGTAGGGTAACATTGCAGCTTGTTTCTACCTGATGCTGAACATCTGTCCTGTAGGGTTACATTACAGCTTGTTTCTACCTGATGCTGAACATCTGTCCTGTAGGGTAACATTACAGCTTGTTTCTCCCTGATGCTGAACATCTGTCCTGTAGGGTAACATTACAGCTTGTTTCTCCCTGATGCTGAACATCTGTCCTGTAGGGTTACATTACAGCTTGTTTCTACCTGATGCTGAACATCTGTCCTGTAGGGTTACATTACAGCTTGTTTCTCCCTGATGCTGAACATCTGTCCTGTAGGGTAACATTACAGCTTGTTTCTCCCTGATGCTGAACATCTGTCCTGTAGGGTAACATTACAGCTTGTTTCTACCTGATGCTGAACATCTGTCCTGTAGGGTAACATTACAGCTTGTTTCTCCCTGATGCTGAACATCTGTCCTGTAGGGTAACACTACAGCTTGTTTCTACCTGATGCTGAACATCTGTCCTGTAGGGTAACATTACAGCTTGTTTCTACCTGATGCTGAACATCTGTCCTGTAGGGTAACATTACAGCTTGTTTCTACCTGATGCTGAACATCTGTCCTGTAGGGTAACATTACAGCTTGTTTCTACCTGATGCTGAACATCTGTCCTGTAGGGTTACATTACAGCTTGTTTCTCCTTGATGCTGAACATCTGTCCTGTAGTGTAACATTACAGCTTGTTTCTCCCTGATGCTGAACATCTGTCCTGTAGGGTAACATTACAGCTTGTTTCTACCTGATGCTGAACATCTGTCCTGTATGTCCACCAGGTGTGTTCACTGCCCCGGTGAGAGGAGTGTACCACTTTGATTGGACGGTTGGGGCAAATGCAGACAACAGCCACTCAACAGGTGCTGTGTTGTTCAAGAATGGAGAGAACATTTTCTTGGCATACCAGATGATGGGCGTTGGTTTCATGACTTCTTCTAAAGCTGCTGAGCTTCTGCTGGAGGCGGGAGACGTCGTGTCCGTGCGTCTGTTCGCAAACTCTTTGGCATTTGACAACGGAAATCACCACACCACCTTCAGTGGACACCTGCTGTTCCCCATGTGAGACAGAAACAGCAGCTCTGTGACAGGTTGTTGTTGTCTTAAACACGTCATCATAGATTAAACCTGATTAATCTGAACAAGAGAAAATGTCAATAAAAGTGACTAAAATGTGAACAGAAAAAAACAACTTTATCCCTCCTGTTGTCCTCGAGTCAAATTTGACGCCTTTAAAAAATGTCTATATCTGAAAAATGAGTTTCTATGAAAGAGAAACAGCAGCTCTGTGACAGGTTGTTGTTCTCTCCAACACGTCTTCATATATTTAATCTGATTTCATCTTCATCCAAATAATAATAAGTAATAACTGTCGACCGGTAACTTATCTGGTTAATGTTTGTGATTCTCTTGTTTCTGTAATTTTAATCAAATAAACATTTCATCGCGATTACATCTGTGAGCTTTTCTTTTTTCTTTTTGTTTTAATTTTATTGAAGGCAGATAATCAAACTCAACATCAGAGCACACACAGTCGGGACATTCAGAGCAAATCATCTGCATAACAATAAAATGAAGTGAAGTTGTGCTTTCCTATAATCGCTTGTCTCGTGCACGCCCACTAACAAAAAATAAAAAGAACATTTATATATTTCCTACTGTCCATTCTGTGTTTTATCCTTTATTCTTTGTATGTTGAGTGAGTGTTAACCAGCAAAGATTAACCAGAGTCAAATTCGTTGTTTTATTTACGTAACCCTGGCGATAACGCTGATTCTTATTCTAGTTGGCAGTAATAAAACGGTTTGTGTGTGTGTGCATGCGTGTGTGTGTGTCCATGTGTGTCTGTGTGCTTGTATGTTGGTGTTATGCCCATTATGTTTTTGCATGTTAAATAAAAAAATAAGCTAATCTGGTTACAGGGGGGTTGTAAAGTTTGCCCCCCCAGGTAAAAATGAAGAACTCATGAGGTAGAAACAAGCTGCAATGTAACCCTACAGGACAGATGTTCAGCATCAGGTAGAAACAAGCTGTAATGTTACCCTACAGGACAGATGTTCAGCATCAGGTAGAAACAAGCTGTAATGTAACCCTACAGGACAGATGTTCAGCATCAGGTAGAAACAAGCTGTAATGTTACCCTACAGGACAGATGTTCAGCATCAGGTAGAAACAAGCTGTAATGTTACCCTACAGGACAGATGTTCAGCATCAGGTAGAAACAAGCTGTAATGTTACCCTACAGGACAGATGTTCAGCATCAGGTAGAAACAAGCTGTAATGTTACCCTACAGGACAGATGTTCAGCATCAGGTAGAAACAAGTTGCAATGTAACCTTACAGGACAGATGTTCAGCATCAGGTAGAAACAAGCTGTAATGTTACCCTACAGGACAGATGTTCAGCATCAGGTAGAAACAAGCTGCAATGTTACCCTACAGGACAGATGTTCAGCATCAGGTAGAAACAAGCTGCAATGTAACCTTACAGGACAGATGTTCAGCATCAGGTAGAAACAAGCTGTAATGTTACCCTACAGGACAGATGTTCAGCATCAGGTAGAAACAAGCTGCAATGTAACCCTACAGGACAGATGTTCAGCATCATGGAGAAACAAGCTGTAATGTTACCCTACAGGACAGATGTTCAGCATCAGGTAGAAACAAGCTGCAATGTAACCTTACAGGACAGATGTTCAGCATCAGGTAGAAACAAGCTGTAATGTTACCCTACAGGACAGATGTTCAGCATCAGGTAGAAACAAGCTGCAATGTAACCTTACAGGACAGATGTTCAGCATCAGGTAGAAACAAGCTGCAATGTAACCCTACAGGACAGATGTTCAGCATCAGGTAGAAACAAGCTGTAATGTTACCCTACAGGACAGATGTTCAGCATCAGGTAGAAACAAGCTGTAATGTTACCCTACAGGACAGATGTTCAGCATCAGGTAGAAACAAGCTGTAATGTTACCCTACAGGACAGATGTTCAGCATCAGGTAGAAACAAGCTGTAATGTTACCCTACAGGACAGAGAGACCCCATACGAGTGGAGAGCCCCCATACTTTACTCAAGTCTTTTCTTTGGACAGTCCCCCCTCCCCGTTTTAGTAACAAGGCTGAACTAATCTGAACTGACGACATGATCCATGTCACTAGAGAGGAAGACGACGTTAACTTTCACTCAGTAAAATAAAAATAATTGTATGCTCTGCTGCGCTGGCACTGCTGCGTTTCTATAGCAACTCACCAGGAGACTTCCCCAACTCTCGGAAATTGTCATTAGCCCCCTCACGTCTGGCAGGTTGGTAATTACACGGCTGCTTCCTTATGCCAGTCAGTCCCATAGTTCTAGTACTAGGATGAGGATACTCTCCCCAACGTGACGTCATCACCGAATGGAGTTAAAAAAAAACCTGAATACCAAAAATGACAAAAAACTGGCCTTTAACACTATTTGGAGACATTTTTAAACATAATATACATATCCTGAGAGCTTTTTGTACCCAATGATCAACAGTGGTGGTTAACCTGCAACAGATGCTGAAATAAATCTGGAACAGACATCATCAACTTAAAGACTTTAATTAGAACAGAAGAGTTTCTTTACAGAGACGATCCTCGTCTCCACGTCTTGCCCTCATCGCTCGGTCCCCGTCTCAGAGACAACACAATAAGTCAGGCTTCACCGGCCTCTGAGAAAGGTGTTACTGAAGGAAAAAATTTTTTTTTTTTTTTTTAAAAAAGGAAAAAAGCACCACAATAGAAATGTCAAAATCGTATAAAAAAAGGCTAACTTAGACAAAAGGGTAAAAAAGCATGAACAAAAATGACCAAAAACCATCAAAAAATACGCTGTCAAAAACAAAGTTGCCCAGCTCTAATACATATATATTGTGCCCAGCTCTAATATATATACACTACCGGTCCAAAGTTTGGGGTCCCATAGAAATCCCCATTGCACTCCATTGTAGACAGAATGCCAGCTGAGATCAGTTGCATTGTTTTTTTAACCAGGGCAGTAATCAGATTACATTATGTGCTTACATAATAGTAAAATGGTTCTCCAATGTTTTTCTAGTTTTTTTATTTTTAAATGATAGATTAGTACACAGAATGTGCCTTTGGAACATTGGATGAATGGTTGCTGATAATGGGCAATGTAGATATTGCATTAAAGATCAGCCCCCCCACCCAAATTAGCAGGTATTCTGTCTATAATGGAGTGGTATGGAAATGTAGAAGTGACCCCAAACTTTGGACCGGTAGTGTATATTTCCCAGCTTTAATATACATATTGCGCCCAGCTCTAACATATATTGAGAAGCTCTAATGCGTTAACCCCTAACCGTTGTACGCTGATGACACCCTCCTAACGAGGACTTTACTCGATCTGCACTTCTATGTCGACCGGCTTCAGCTCTCGGACAAACACCATGTCGTCATCGCTGTAGTCCGGCTCGCCGTAGCCGGCGTCCGGCTCCTCTTTGCACACGGCCCGCTGGGACTCCGAGACCTGGATCGGCAGCTCGACGGCCCTCTTCAGATAGTCCCCCTTCCTGCCGTGCTTCCCCGCGATGGCGATCACCTGCGACGCGATGGCCCAGGCCAGCTCCACCCGCCGGTGGTTCTGGGAGCTCAGGTCGAAGTTGTACTCCAGGATCTCGTACAGAGCCGGGACGTATCGGTTGCAGTTGCGTTCCACGTAGTGGTGCATCTCGAAGAGGACTCCCCTCGTCAGAAGACGCAGGTCCAGTTTGGCGTCGGGTTCCGGTTTGGATCCGACATCCAGGACCAACCCTATTCCTTCGCAGTAGTCGTAGCTGTTGATCGTTTCATCCTCCGTCTTCACATCTACGGTAAAATCCTCCATTTCCTGTTTGATGTCTTCTCCCGAGTCCTGGTCCTGAGACCCGTTGGAGGTCCTGGGTTTTTGTATGATCGGCGGGTAACCGTTGATCGGGACGACCGCGTTCAACCAGCGCGATATCTTCAGGGACGGAGATTGCCCTTTCATCGAGCTTTTCTGCAAGGAATACCATCTCTTGATCACGCCCGACGCGACCGACGCCTCGCTTTGCAGATCCAGATCAAAGTTGTGCTCCAGGATGTCGTTGACCATCTCGCGGACCGGCGCGCACAGCTCTCGCACAAAGCCGAACATCTCCAGCACGGCGCCGGTTGTCAAAAGCCCCAAATCCAGCTTGTGGTTGGCCGGGCGTTCTGCCATTGACCAAAGGTTCAGGCCGATCTCTTTACAGTACGGGTGCAGCTCCATATCCGCGTCCTGGCTTCCAGCTCCGCTCGCCGGCTGCTCCGTCTCAACTTCCTGTCCCGCCTTAGAATCGCCCGTCACATCGGCCACGTGGTAAACGTTGGGGAACTGGAAGCGGCTGCTGAGGAACTCGGGTTTCCATCGGTCGGGGTGGTTCTGAAGGATCTTCTCCTTCGTTATCATGTAGTAGATGAAGTTGCGGTTGTGCTGGTCGCCCTGCAGGACGAGGTTGAAGTTCAAGTCCAGAATCTCCAACAAGAAATGGCACAGGCTCTTGGACATCGTCGTGGCGAATCTGTAGATCTCAAACATCACGTGGTTGGTGAGAAGGAGCGGGTCCACGACCCGTCGGTGGCCCGAGCCAACGTTGAAGTCCAGCGCGATCTCCCTGCAGCGGGCGAACAGGTCCGTCACGCGTCTCGACTTCAGGATCCGTTTTGCGCGAGCGGTGCGTCTCATCCACAGCTTCTGTTTAGGTGTTTTTGCACCTCTGTCCTCGCCGTCATCTTCGGAGAACAGCGACGAGAACGCGGTTAGGGTCGCGCTCACGGGACGGACGCCAGGCAAGTTAGTGTGAGGCGTCGCCGTGGAGACGACCACTTCCTCCTCTTCCTCCTTCACATCCAGAGACAACTGGGTTTCCGACAAACTACTTTCAGACGTCATTGCTTCTGGATTGGTCTCCGTGTCCGTATCAAAGTCAACTGGACACATGTAGGACAGGTCGCTGTCTTCCACATAATCTCCCATGAGCCTTGGCATCCCTCTTTTACTGGGCATCGTGAGTCCTTCCTGTTCTTCCTCATCTGGGTCTTTTCTCCATTTACGCTTGTATTCCCGTGTCTGGGTCTGGACCTCGAACGGCTCCTTTTGGAAAGCGTCCTTGTCCTCGGGCGTCAGGCAGGCGTACTTCCTGTCCATCAGCTTGCTCAGCTGCATTCGGAACAGCGATTTCTCCAATGCGTGGCCGAAGTTCTGCTTCACCAAGTCGCAGACGATCCCGGTGTACGTCCCGCAAAGCACGCGGGAGAAGTTGAGCAGCTCCAACATCACGCCATTGGTCACCAGACTCGGGTCCAGCTTCTCTCGGGGGGGTGCGTCGCCGGGTCCAACGAGCGGCGTCACACCGAGGGCTTTACAGCACGGGAACGTGCTTTCTGTCGGTTTTGATCCGCCTCGGTTCTTCACATAATACGTCTCCCGGAGTCCTTGGGGCGCGCCGTTATCGGCACCGCGACTGAGGAGCGAGCAGTCGGCCATCTTGTTCCTGCTGGGGTAGTAGCGTCTGCACGGCGTCGATGCAGACGAGCCGATGATCACGCTCAGGTCCGGCAGCGGGAAGGTCTCCGTCCACCTCTGGGGTCTCAGCTTGATCTGGTCCCTCAGCAGCTTGATCTTGTTGTGCGCGCGCCTGGCGTAGTCGTAGTACTGCTGGTCGTTGTCCACGTCCACGCCGAGGGCGAAGTTGAAGTCCAGCATCTCGAACAGGAAGTACGTCTCCGACTTGGTCACGGCTTTGGCGAACTGACAGAGCTCCAGCATCACACCGTTGGTCAGCAGACGGAGATCTAACTTGTCCCTCCGGTCCAGCGCCACGTTGAAGTCCAAACCGATCCCAACCGAGTCCGGGAACGGGACGGCGCTCTTCTGGTACCGCACGCCGTGCTGGATGCGGCGCCGCCAGATGTAGTCGTCCATGTCGGCCATGTTGCCGTTGACCAAAGCCCCGAAGACACGTGGTCGTCAGGACGACCTGTCCGGTCTTTGTCTTTCAGAGACTCAGTCTGTGGAGACAGACATCAAGTTGGAGTTAATTAGAGAATTTATAATTAGATTTTATATAATTATAATCGTTATGATCCTTAAACCTGTCGGATCACTTTATACACACACACACACACACACACACACACACACACACACACACACACACACACACTATTTCTTGTTTTAATTCAGGAATTCCCTTGTATGCTCTTATTACCAGAATCTTCTATTTCTCCTTTAACAAACATAAACTAGAAGAACGAGAAATGCATTTCTGTAGATTTTTTGTATTTCGGTGGTTTGGGAGATCAGGGTTCGATTCCCACTGGGATACATCTACCAATGTGTCCCTGAGCAAGGCACTCAACCCCAAGTGGCTCCAGCGTGAAACTTACTTATACAGTAACTTTAAGCTCTGGACACCAGCGTCAGCTAAAGGAATGGAACATAACATAATCTACGTTCCCACCCGGTTTGGACCAGGGTCCAGCTTGGACCTCGTGGACCGGAACAGGATCCTTTAACGTCTTTATTACACACTTAAACATATAAAACAAATACACATTTACCAGATTGTTTCATGAAAAACTTCCAGTGGTAAGTAATAAACATCTGTTTAAGCCATGTGAATAAAAAATAATAATTATAATATTAATGGACATGAAGACGCCAGCAGATCACACAGGTAAGAAATTAAGAGTTTTAGCTACGTCAGTTCCCTGTATAATGAAGAGAAATGTTGTTGTAGTTATTATATTTCAAACTAAAAGCGGAACACATCTAATTAACCCTTTAGCTTCATGTCCCCGCCTGGTTTCGAACCCGCAACCGTAGAGCTCGACTCCCCGACTGTTTCCATTCATCTCTACGGTACTTCTTATCTCTGTGGGTGTCATATATTTATGGCCACAAACGGGATTTTGGGGGCGCTGTTTCCTCATTTTAACCCTTGCGTTGCAGTGGGAATCGAACCCTGATCTCCCAAACCACCGAAACACACAGAATCTCCAGAAATACATTTCTCTTTCTTCTAGCTCGGTATGATGAAGGAGAAATAGAAGATTCTGGGAATCAGAGCATAAAAAAACTAAAATACACTTAGAATCAAATCTAATAAATAAATTGGACATTTTGTCCCTTTTTATATTTTATATTGTACCTAATATTTGAGTTAAAAAGCAGAAGTTATGAATTATTTGACTACTAGTTAACCCTCCTGTTGTCCTTGGGTCTAAATCAGAAAAAAATGACAAATGTGAAAAAATAAAAACTACGAAAAAAAATCAACAAAAACATTTTATTTTATTAAGTAAAAAAAAAAAAAAAAATCGGAAAAAACGGCAAAAAAATTAAAAAATGTCAAAAAAATTGGAATAAAATTGACGAAAACGTCGAGAAAAGTGAAGAAAAAGAACAAAATGTTTTCAACCCAGAAAAACCCAAAGGACAGGAAGACGACACGAGGGACAAAAATGATAACCCTCATTTATATCAAATCATACATCAGTTAAAAAGGCAGAAATTATGAATTATTTTAACTAATAGTTGAGATCAGAGGATGCTGAGTGGATCTCAGACGGGTAGATGTCCCGATACTGGTTTGAAAACATTAAAAAAAGAATTCAAATGCTTTAATATTGTTTAATAATGTTCATTAATTTCCCTAATCTGTTATATGGAATCACCCATGCTGTTTTTGGGCCCGTTGGTTGAAAGAAATCCATATTTCTGATATAAAACACTTTGACCCGAGGACATAAAAAGAAACTCATATTTCAGATGTAGACATTTTTCAAAGGACAACAGGAGAGTTTTTAAAATAATATTTTCTATTTATGCAACAAGACTGCTAATAGGAAACGGAAACTGTGTTTTGCTGCACTAAACATGGAAAATCACGTTTAAAACATATGATGAATTTATAAAAACATTAAAAAGAAAAAGTGGCGTTTACTCCGAAGGCACCTGAACGCACCAAAATGGCAGCTCCATGCAAAAACAAAACTCCAATCAGAAAAGTCAGAAACACTCAGTTAAATATGAGCCTGGGGTCGCGGGAGCGCGCGTGAAGCTGTCCAACAGACAGGGACAACAGAGGACATCCGGGCCCCTGGATGCTAACCGTTAGCCTCTCAAAGACAAGCTACAGTTGGGTTTTAGCACAGCGGGCTAACTTCCAGGAGCATGCAGCACACCCCGAGGAGGACGAGACCACTTACCGGCACCGAGGCTCTGCCCGGCCGCCCCGCCTGTTGGTGTGGAGTCGTTAAGTGTTACAGGACACAAAGACTCGCGAGTTGCTGCAGCCCTGCTGCACGCTGCCTGGTCCAACAGCAGCCACACACGGAGACCCCACCCCCCCATTAGGATGCGTTTAAGAACCTATTGGAGATTCCGCTTTCACAGTCTGACTGTCATTTACTTTCAGACGATAAATAACAAACCAGCAAAGACATAATCGGGAAGCTACATATAAATAAATGTTAAGTTGAATTGCTGATGTAATTTATCAAAAGAGAAGAACATGAATCGCTATAAAAAAAAAGCAAACACTGTTTCCGCCCGGTCTCGAACCGGGGACCTTTCGCGTGTTAGGCGAACGTGATAACCACTACACTACGGAAACTGTGTGAAGGGACCGTTTAAAATAAATAGATTATATTCTCAGACAATGCATTTCAGAACAGTGAACAAGGTGAGTGGACGATAAAATATATTTCCGTATTATATTAAAATAGTAACAAAAACTGATGTTTCCGTCCAGTTTGGAACCGGATCCAGTTTTTACCTGTTTCGCGGAAAAAGTAGAGATTAGCTTCCTTAGCTTTTCCCATTCATTCTCTATGGTAGATCTTATCAATAAAGGATGTAATATATTTTCGGCCACAAGCGGGATTTTGGTGGCGCTGTTTCCCATTAAAAGATATACCGTATGTACATGTGTACCGCTCTCTGAATACTTCCATGATGTATACATGCTGCACAAAATATTTATATATTTACTAAACAGCCGTAGAAAGTCATTTTAGGCAGTAAGCAGTGAAATACAAAGCTCACACACACAAACACAAACCTGTGCGCACACACACACACATACGCGCATAGACAAACACACACAAACACACACGCATAGACAAACACACACACACACACACACCTGTGCGCCCACAAACACGAGAGAGAGAGAGAGAGACAGAGAGAGAGAGAGAGAGAGAGACGGAGAGAGACCAGCTGCAGTTCCTTCGCGCAAAATGGATCCTTAAATCAGCGGCGCGAGACAGCAGAAAGAGAGAGAGATAAATATTGTTCCATTTTAGAGATCTTCTAATGACTGAAGGTAAGTCTAGATTCTGAACCAGACTCCACTGAAGAAACCCAGCATTTAAGAAGTAGTCCAGACTTTAGGAACCAGTGTTTCAGGACCTTGTTTAATAACTTCTGTGTATTACTGCTGCTGTTAATGCTGAAACCTCCCGTACCATTACTCAGGGAAACTTCCTAAAGTGGGAATATCTTTTAACTCCGCGCGGCGTGGAGAATGGGATGTTAGCCGAATGAAAGAGAGGAAAATATCATAAATGGTATCTTCTTCTGTGGTAATTCTTACTGGTGCGCGTGAAAAGACTAAAATGAGAGATTTATGGAGGGAGTCTGGCGTTGAGCTGCGACCTCAACACTGTAGAAAGAGTTGACTCATATTTCTGTTAATAGTGTCTAATGGTCTAGTTTATAATAACTATTAATAATATGAATGTTCTGTAGCACCAGTTACTACCTGAAATATGTATTTTATCATCATGTTTGACTCCTCGTGTCGTCCATTGGCTTAAAACATTGTTTTTATTTTATCAAGTTTTTGAAGCTTTTCCTAATGTTTATGTCACTTTTTCAGTTTGTCACGTTTCTGACATCTCTGTCGATTTCTTTTAGAAGTTTTTATTTTTTTTGTCAGTTTTATAAAACATTTTATCTTTTTTTTTTCAAAGGCTATAATATAATTTGCTCAGCGTTACTCTGGCATCATGCTGCTCATGGAGCTCTGGATACGTCGCCCTGTGGGTTGTTGTGATTGGTCATAGTGTTATCCAATCACGTGCATTGAGATTAGTTAGATTTTATTTCATCATTTACACTTTTGAAATAACAGAAAACAAAAAAATGTCATCTGCAAAAGTTTGGGCTCCCCGCAGAGTTAATACCTTATACCCCCCCCCCTCTCTTGTTGGAGGTATCTTCGCCCATTCTTCCTCCAGAAGTCTTCCAGTTCTAAGAGGTTTCTGCTCCTTTAAGGTCTACCATAGATTTACATTATGTTGAGGTCAGGAGATTGTGAAGGCCATGTCCAAACCTTCAGTTTACCCTCTTGATGTAATCCAGCGTGGATTTTGAGGTGTGTTTAGGATCATTATCCATTTGTAGAAGCCGTCCTCTCTTTAACTTCAGCTTTTTCACAGATGGCATCAAGTTAGCTCCAAAATCTGCTGAAATGTTACTGAATCCATTTTTCCTTCTACTCGTGAAATGATGAGATGAGTCTGGGTCATGGTGCTGATTGTTGGGGGGTCAGATGGTGGTGATTGTTGGGGGTGCTGATTGTTGAGGGGGTCAGATGAGTCTGGGCCATGGTGCTGATTGTTGGGGGGGTCAGATGAGTCTGGGCCATGGTGCTGATTGTTGGGGGGGGGGGTCAGATGAGTCTGGGTCATGGTGCTGATTGTTGGGGGGTCAGATGAGTCTGGGTCATGGTGCTGATTGTTGGGGGTGGGGGGTCAGATGAGTCTGGGCCATGGTGCTGATTGTTGGGGGGGGCAGATGAGTCTGGGCCATGGTGCTGATTGTTGGGGGGGGGTCAGATGAGTCTGGGCCATGGTGCTGATTGTTGGGGGGGGTCAGATGAGTCTGGGCCATGGTGCTGATTGTTGGGGGTCAATGAGTCTGGGTCATGGTGCTGATTGTTGGGGGGGGGGTCAAATGAGTCTGGGCCATGGTGCTGATTTGGGCCATGGTGCTGATTTTTGGAGATGAGTTTCATGGTGCTGATTTTGGGGGGTCAGATTTCTTGCTGATTGTTGGGGGGGGACATTGGTCTACATGATTGAGAACAATCCATGACACTGGGGGGGGGGGGCAAACTTTACAACCCCCCTTTTGTATTTCTCTGCATGTTGAAAAAATGATGAATTATTATTAATATTATACAAATGTCTGTCATTTGATTCTTTGGACTTTTTCATCTTTTCTTTCTTCTTCATGATTAATATTTCTACCTGGGGGGGGCAAACTTTTATGCTTGACGATAAGATCCAAATCCATCCATCCATCCATCCATCCATCCATCCATCCATCCATCCATCCATCCATCCATCCATCAAAATGAATAATGAGGACCCCCCTCCGTACTCGCCCCCTGCAGGTTGGCCACAGTATAAATAATAATAATAATAATAATAATATTGTAATTTGTAGTATTCTGTAGAACGCGTCGTGCTGTTATATTTGATATTATAATGATATTTATACTTGTTGGTTTCCTCTCTGCAGCCTACAACGGACCGCCACTCCAGGTACCCAGCATGCACTGCACCCCCCTATGTTAAAATACAGGGGGCATAAGTATACCCCCCTATGTTAAAATATAGGGGGCATAAGTATACACCCCCCTATGTTAAAATACAGGGGGCATAAGTATACACCCCCTATGTTAAAATGATAAGTATACACCCCTATGTTAAAATACAGGGGGCATAACCTACACCCCTCTATTTAAAATCATTAAGTATACACCCCTATGTTAAAATACAGGGGCATAAGTACACCACCCACATGTTAAAATACAGGGCAAACCTACACCCCTATGTTATGAAGTGGACACAGGAAGGGGCGTGGCTTAACCTTTCTATTTCTTCTTCATTGGTACTACGTAACAGCAACACCACCCACACGTGTCTCCTCTGCAAACCTACACCGATGGAGGAGCCCAGGACCTCCTCACAGGACCGCCGGGGCAACTGGGGCAACTGGGGCCACAGTGGCAACAGGGGCCACCGGGGCAGCTGGGGCCACAGGAGCCACAGTGGCAACAGGGGCCTCTGGGGCCTCAGTGGCAACAGGGGCAACAGGGGCCACAGGGGCCACAGGGCCACAGTGGCAACAGGGGCCACAGGGGCCTCAGTGGCAACAGGGGCAACAGGGGCCACAGTGGCAACAGGCGCCACAGGGGCCACAGTGGCAACAAGGGCCAAAGGGGCACCCGGGACAACCGGGGCAACCAGGACACCCGTATCAACCGGGGCAACCAGGACACCCGTATCAACCAGGGCAACCAGGGACACCAGGGCAACAGGGGCAACCAGGGGGGAGAAATTAACGGGACCCAAACCCCCAAAGCAGCCTAAATACCCAGGTAGGTCCGAGGGTCCCGACCTAGGGGACCTCCAGTGGGAGTTGTAGTTCCAATGAGACAACCTGTCGGGGGAACTGAAGGGAGTTGTAGTTCCAATGAGACAACCTGGGGGACCTCAAACTGAAAGGGAGTTGTAGTTCCAATGAGACAACCTGTAGGGGGACAGAAGTGGGAGTTGTAGTTCCAATGAGACAACCTGTAGGGGGACAGAAGTGGGAGTTGTAGTTCCAATGAGACAACCTGTAGGGGGACAGAAGTGGGAGTTGTAGTTCCAATGAGACAACCTGTAGGGGAACTGAAGTGGGAGTTGTAGTTCCAATGAGACAACCTGTAGGGGAACTGAAGTGGGAGTTGTAGTTCTAATGAGACAACCTGTAGGGGAACTGAAGTGGGAGTTGTAGTTCTAATGAGACAACCTGTAGGGGAACTGAAGTGGGAGTTGTAGTTCTAATGAGACAACCTGTAGGGGAACTGAAGTGGGAGTTGTAGTTCTAATGAGACAACCTGTAGGGGAACTGAAGTGGGAGTTGTAGTTTTAATGAGACAACCTGTAGGGGAACTGAAGTGGGAGTTCCCCACTAACATGTTATGTCATATCTAAAAGTATGTAATGTTATTATTAACCACAATGCATTGCGCTGCAAACAGACAGAAACCAAGGACGCTCATTACCGTCAAAAGCACTCTAATTTACATATTTACATCTGCCATTTTGTCACCTGCGACTGTCATGTGACCGTGGGGATCTGAACATGTGACCTTTTGGTTTTCTGTCCACAGTGTTCAGCTCTCAGCCGGCAGCCCTCCCGATATACCAGGTACCCAGCATGCACTGCTGCAGCCTTATTCAAGATATAAAAGGATAATAAATGTCATAATGTTGATTCAGTATAAATCCCAGTAATAAAGTCCCTTGGTGGACACAGGAAGGGGCGGGACTTAACCTTTCTACTTCCTATTCAATGTTACTGTGGAACAGCGCTTACAGTCTGCCTGTCTGGTTTAGGGCTTTGGCGGCTGTGGCGGAGGCGGTGGCGGTGGCGGAGGCGGTGGCGGGGCGGAGGCGGAGGCGGGGCGGAGGCGGAGGCGGAGGCGGAGGAGGAGGCGGTGGTGGCGGAGGCGGTGGCGGAGGCGGAGGCGGAGGAGGAGGCGGAGGCGGCGGCGGAGGCGGAGGCAGAGGCCATGGCGGCGATGGTGGCGGTGGCTGGAGCTGGGGCGGCAAAGGCGGCAAAGGCGGCAAAGGCCATGGCGGCCATGGTGGCAGAGGCGGCAAAGGCGGCAAAGGCGGCAAAGGCCATGGCGGCGATGGTGGCGGTGGCGGTGGCTGGAGCTGGAGCTGGGGCGGCAAAGGCGGCAAAGGCGGCAAAGGCGGCAAAGACGGCAATGGCTGCAATGGCTGCGATGGCGGCAGAGGCGGCAGAGGCGGCGATGGCTGCAATGGCGGCAGAGGCGGCGATGGCTGCAATGGCGGCAAAGGCGGCAAAGGCGGCAAAGACGGCAATGGCTGCAATGGCTGCGATGGCGGCAGAGGCGGCAGAGGCGGCGATGGCTGCAATGGCGGGAGAGGCGGCGATGGCTGCAATGGCGGCAGAGGCGGCAGAGGCGGCGATGGCTGCGATGGCGGCAGAGGCGGCGATGGCTGCAATGGCGGCAGAGGCTGCAATGGCTGCAATGGCGGCAGAGGCGGCGATGGCTGGGATGGCGGCAGAGGCGGCAGAGGCGGCGATGGCTGGGATGGCGGCAGAGGCGGCGATGGCTGGGATGGCGGCAGATGCGGCAGATGGCGGCAGAGGCGGCGATGGCTGGGATGGCGGCAGATGCGGCAGAGGCGGCGATGGCGGCAGAGGCGGCGATGGCGGCAGAGGCGGCGATGGCGGTAATGGCTGCGATGGCGGCAGAGGCAGCGATGGCGGTAACTTTACATATGATGTAGTTTTGCTAAAACTGACATTTGATATTGGAGTTACACACATAACGTCTCCCCCCCCTCCCCTTCAGGTGTCCCGGTGAGGCCGGATCATGGACGGCGAGACGTTGGAGGGTCCTCCAGCATGTTGTGCTGCTGCCCTCTGATTGGTTAAGAATCTGAATTAATAAAAACATGATGAGTCATAATGTGTCCTGAGTAATGATTACATCATCACTGAGAGAAGTCTTCGATTTCACTGAAAAAGTTATAAAGAATATACAAAATAACATGAATGTAGTCTCATCTACATTTAGATTTATTTTTTATAAAATCAGCATTCAGTCGGTTAGTATGTTCTGGATGTTACTGCTGCAACACTTGGATTTCCCATTTTATTGGGATCAATACAAAAATCGATCTATCGATCTATCTATCTCTCCTGCTTTCAACAACTTATTATCACTGAGAGTCGCTGGAATAATAACTGGAATTACACCATTTTCAATAATTTAAAGTAACAAGCTGAGAAGGGGGGGGGGTAACTAAACTTGACATGATTGACATGAGGAAGACGTCAGGGCCTCATGTGTAGACGTTGCTAACAGCTTCCACAACACTCTAAGATCTAGAGAAATGGACTTGACGTGAGAATGTGGATCTGGAACGCCCGCCCCCCCTCAGCAGTTAGGTGACTTTTCTAATCAGCTGATCTCGGTCCAATGGGGCGACAGAAGCTAAAAGTCACATTCAGTTCTCCCCCTGCTTTGTCTGACAGAAGGATGGAACATTGAGATCTCCAACTATGTAGGAGGTCCCTGAACATGTCAGCTTCCAATCATCTGCTGCTGGGTCGGCCATTCTGTTTCCTCATACACACACACAGACACACACATGTACACACACACACACACAAACACACACATGCACACACAAACACACACATACACACTATAACTTACAGTATGTTTCCTCATACTTCATACACACACACTATAACTTATATTTCCTCATACTTCTGGCTCGGTGCCTGCTTCTTACAGACATTTAATCACGTCTTTCTGTGTTTTGGGGAATGAGGAAACATGAAAACATAAAAACATAAAAACATAAAAACACGACAACAATGTCAATTCGACTTTGGTTCCGCTACAGGTTTGAACTACAACGAACTACAGACCGTGACCATAAGCCACTACGAGCTACAGACCATTACCATAGCTACTACGAGTTACAGACCGTGACCATAAACCACTACGAGCTACAGACCGTGACCATAAGCCACTACGAGTTACAGACCGCGACCATAAACCACTACGAGTTACAGACCGTGACCATAAACCACTACGAGTTACAGACCGTGACCATAAGCCACTACAAGCTACAGACCGTTACCATAGCTACTACGAGTTACAGACCGTGACCATAAGCCACTACGAGTTACAGACCGTGACCATAAGCCACTACGAGCTACAGACCGTGACCATAAGCCACTACAAGCTACAGACCGTTACCATAGCTACTACGAGCTACAGACCGCGACCATAAGCCACTACGAGTTACAGACCGTGACCATAAGCCACTACGAGTTACAGACCGCGACCATAAACCACTACGAGCTACAGACCGTTACCATAGCTACTACGAGTTACAGACCGTTACCATAAACCACTACGAGCAGTAGCTCAGTCTGTAGGGAGTTGGGTCAGGAACCGGAGGGTTGCTGGTTCAAGGGCACTGCCCCCCCTCCTCAACCGCTCAGGGGGGTTACTCTGACATCTCTGCATGAATTGTGTGTGTGTGTGTGTGTGTGTGTGTGTGTGTGTGTGTGTCTGATGGGAACAGTCAAAGATCATAAAGAGTTTCAGAGAAAACAAAAGTAAAAGTTGCGTCCTATGAACCAGTCGGTCCACATGTTGACAGCATCACCATATCGAGTTTAGACCCCCCCACCACCCTTGATGATCTTTTTGTGTCACAGTGATAATAATAAGATCAGATAAGAAAACCTTTACTTGTCCCACAGTGGGGAAACTGCAACAGCAAAGATAAGAGCAGAGATAGATGACCGTACAGATATATATAACTGTATTACACAATAACTACACATGAATTAGTTAATTGCCCAATTAAGACATTTCATCCAGGGGTAATAGAGCAGAGGACTGACATATTTTCTGAGTAGATTTTCATTCATTTCCCTTTTCACAGAGAATAATAATTATTATTATTATTAGTGTGAAAGACGTGGAACATTATCCACATAAAGGGTCAAACTCTGATGGAATATCAGCGGATATAATGATGTTTTTTCACAGACAACGTCACAGACATGCCAGTAAGTGAAGTGGAAGCGTTATTTTGTAATATTTGGTGTTAGATTTTCAGTTAGATTTGATTTCACGTTCCAGATCCAGAAAGACTTTTCCTCATTCTCACGTCAAGGTTATTTCTATAGATCTCAGAGTGTCTGTGGAAGCAACGTGCACATGAGGCCCTGACGTCTTCCTCATGCCAATCATCCCCCTCAGCGCGTGTCAACCAAGACGTGTCAACCAAGAGGCGTGTCAACCAAGACAGCCCCTCTACACCCAAAGCTTTCATCATTTCTGGACGAATCTCATCATTCCCTGTGGCTTTGCCGCTGTGGATTTGTTTGACTACCTCAGCGACCTCCACCAGGGAAATTGATGACAATCCCCCATCATCCTCCAGATCTGCCTCCACCACAGAGAATGTGTCGGCTGGATTTAGGAGTTCCTCAAAGTGCTCCTTCCACCGCTCTATTACCTCCCCAGTTGAGGTCAAAAACATCCCATCCTTACTGTAAACAGCTTGGATGGTTCCCCGCTTCCCCATCCTGAGGTGGCGAACGGTTTTCCAGAAGCACCTTGGTGCCGACCGAAAGTCCTTCTCCATGTCTTCTCCGAACTTCTCCCACACCCGCTGCTTTGCCTCTGTCACGGCAGAGGCTGCAGCCCTTCGGGCCCGTCGGTACCTTGCAGCTGCCTCCGGAGTCCTCCGGGATAACATGTCCCGGAAAGACTCCTTCAGTCGGATGTCTTCCCTGACCACCGGTGTCCACCAGGGTGTTCGTGGGTTACCGCCCCTTGAGGCACCTAAGACCCTAAGACCACAGCTCGCTGCCGCAGCTTCAGCAATGGAAACTTTGAACATTGTCCACTCAGGTTCAATGCCCCCAGCCTCCACAGGGATGCCTGAAAAGCTCCCCCGGAGGTGTGAGTTGAAAGTCCGTCGGACAGGGGCCTCCTCCAGACGTTCCCAATTTACCCGCACTACCCGTTTGGGCTTACCAGGTCTGTCCAGAGTCCTCCCCCATCCTGACCCAGCTCACCACCAGATGGTGATCAGTTGACAGCTCCGCCCCTCTCTTCACCCGAGTGTCCAAAACATACAGCCTCAGATCAGATGAAACGATTATAAAATCGATCATTGACCTTTGGCCTAGGGTGCTCTGGTACCACGTACACTTATGAGCACCCTAGGGTGCTCTGGTATCACGTACACTTGTGAGCACCCCTATGTTCGGTGTTTGGGTCAGGGATCATGGTGGCCGTACCTCCCAATCACGCATCTTCAAGTATCATCATTGCCCATGTGTGCGTTGAAGTCCCCCAGCAGAACTATGGAGTCCCCTACTGGAGCCCCATACAGGACTCCATTCAAGGTCTCCAAGAAGGCCGAATACTTCTTTGTATTAATTATAATAATTGTTTGGTGCATATATTAACAATATTTTAAACCTTCCAGGGCCTATTCCAGAACAGGGGAAAAAAATTAAAAACCAAACCAAAACTGGTGACCTCCCCGTCGGACAAGTTCCGGCTCCTTCCCCCACAGAGCTGGAACTTCCATCCCCAGAACCTTCCGGGCCTATTGTATGAAAGGGGGAAAAAAATTAAAAACAAAACCAAATGCTTGACCTCTGTCGGAAGAGTAATTCCTTCTATAGCTGCAACTTGGATCCAAGTAGCAGCTATAGAAGGAATTTTTTGTTTGCCTATAATCTGTATTTATTTTAGAGACCGACATATATTTTTAAATATTTTCATTTGTATTTTTGTTCTTTATGATGATAGTTGATATGACTTTTGAAGAGAAATTGTATTTTAATCCAGATGCAAGCTTTTGATTTTGAAAAGTAGAAATTGGGGATGGCATTTCTATTTTTTTAGTTTGCCTATAATCTGCATTTATTTTATATGTCAACATATATTTTTGTAAATGTTTTTTTTTTTTCATCAGTATGATGTGATGTCTGCATTTATCTTGTAGACATATTTTTTTAAAGTATTTTATTCATTTGTATGATTGTATGATGATGTATTGTATGTCTTTTTCAATTGTTGCAACAAATGTTGTTATGTCTGGAAAATTATGTTGTTTCGTGTTTGTCTGAATTTGCCGTTGTTGTTATGTCATGTTATGTCTTGTACTCTATGTTGTGATGTTGTTATGTCTTGTACTCTATGTTGTGATGTTGTTATGTCTTGTACACTATATTGTGATGTTGTTATGTCTTGTACTCTATGTTGTGATGTTGTTATGTCTTGTACACTATGTTGTGATGTTGTTATGTCTTGTACTCTATGCTGCTATAATGCTGGTTCTGATTCTGGTTCTGATGCATCTGAAGTGAAGAGTGGACATGCGCTAACGTGCACGCTGCCTGTTGCAGTGCTCTGTCTCTGTCTTCTTACTACTGGTGTTACTGGGACACAGAGTTTCCCTTCGGGGATCTTATTCTGATTCTGATTCTGATTCTGATTCCGATATGATTCTGATTCTGATTCTGTTTCTGTTTCTGGTTCTGGTTCTGGTTCTGGTTCTGGTTCTTGTTCTGATCTGTTCTGGTTCTGGTTCTTGTTCTTGTTCTTGTTCTGATCTGATTCTGATTCTGATTCCAATTTGGATCTGATTCTGGTTCTGGTTCTGGTTCTTGTTCTGATCTGATTCCGATTCAGATATGATTCTGGTTCTGATTCTGGTTCTGATTCTGATTCTGATTCTGGTTCTGGTTCTGATTCTGATTCTGATTCTGATCTGCTGCCCATGCATTCAGCTGCTGTGTGTGAACTGATGTCGAGCAAAGGGAAGATTAGATATGAAACTAGGGTGTTGGTAAATGTGTTTATGAGATAAGACGTTCGTCATTTCAGCGTGAGTAAGCATATCTGTCTGATTAAATCTCGGCGAACCAGCCCAGTACCAGAGTCCTATCGTCAGAGAGGAACATTGTGCTGGGCGAAGGACAGGGCACGCCCGTTGACTCCCATGCATTCTCCTATCAACGACCGCTGAAGGACTTCAGCTGCTCGTCCCCTCTCGCCTCATGTGTAAGCGTTGCTAACAGCTTCCACGACACTCTGAGACGTAGAGAAATGATCTCGACGTGAGAATGAGGAAAAGTCTTTTCTGGTATTAAAATATGAGAGTGTCCTAATGGTTAATGATATTATTATTATTATTATTATTATTATAACTTATTATCACTGAGAGTCTCCATAACTGGAGTTTCCCCATTTCCTGCATATTTAAAGTAACAGTACACAACATGAAGGTGTTTATCTAAAAGGTTAGTTATGTCCTCTCTGATGTAATAAAATAATAAAACAAAATAAAATGAATAATCACATCATTAACATTTCAGTATGTGTTTGTGTGTGTGTGTGTGTGTGTGTGTGTGTGTGTGTGTGTGTGTGTGTATCTTATCTTATCACTGTGCAACAAAAGAAAACGGCAAAGGTAATTAAACTTGTAATGATTGACCTGAACTTTTACTTTTGTTTTCTCTGAAACTCTTTTAGATCTTAGACCGTTCCCATCAGACACACACACACACACACACACACACACACAGGGACACAGAGACACACACACACAGACAGACAGACACACACACACACACACACAGGGACACAGAGACACACACAGACAGACACACACACACACACAGGGACACAGACACCCCCCCCCCCCACACACACACAGACACACACACAGACACACACACTCGCACACACACACACACACACTTGCACACACACACATATGCACACACAAACACACACACACAAACATTGACACACACACACACACACACACACACACAGACACCACCCAGATCTTGTGCAGCTGCAGTTTCTTCGATCGATCCTTCCAGCAGAAAGAAAGAGAGAGATTAATATTGTTCCATTTTAGAGATCTTCTAATAACTGAAGGTAAGTCCAGATTCTGAACCAGACTCCACTGAAGAAACCCAGAATTTAAGAAGTAGTCCAGACTTTCAGGAATCAGTGTTTCAGGACCTTGTTTAATAACTTCTGTGTATTTTCTTATGTTTTTCCTAATTTAGTAACATCTGATTGACGTGACTGTCGACATTTCTTTAAATCAGTATCAGTGCTGCTGCTGTTAATGCTGAAACCTCCCGTACCATTACTCAGGGAAACTTCCTAAAGTGGGAATATCTTTTAACTAGATAGAGATGTACAGTGCCTTGCGAAAGTATTCGGCCCCCTTGAAGTTTTCAACCTTTTGACACATTTCAGGCTTCAAACATAAAGATATAAAAATTTTATTTTTTGTGAAGAATCACCAACAAGTGGGACACAATTGTGAAGTGGAACGAAATCTATTGGATATTTTAAACTTTTTTAGCAAATAAAAAACTGAAAAGTGGTGCGTGCTAAATGATTGGTCCCCCTTGCGTTAATACTTTGTAGAGCCACCTTTTGCTGCTATTACAGCTGCAAGTCGCTTG
>CM049383.1:626864-639364 GCA_026937815.1 Etheostoma perlongum
GACCAGTTGGTTAATATAGATGTTGAATAGAGTGGGACTCAGACAGCATAGTGGCCAGTTGGTTAATGTAGATGTTGAATAGAGTGGGACACGCCACGCTTCTGAGTGAAGAATGTTGTTCTTTGGCGGTGGAGGAGGCAGCGATGGCGGCGATTTCATCTGCTGTTCCTGCTTTTCCTTTTTGTGCTTTAGTAAATAAAGACTAATAAAATAAGAGTGTCCTAATGTGTCTCAGCCCTCAGTGTCTGTGTGTGTGTGTGTGTGTGTGTGTGTGTGTGTGTGTGTGTGTGTGTGTGTGTGTGTGTGTGTGTGTGTGTGTGTGTGTGTGTGTGTGTGTTTGTAAAATATGGTACGGTCCTGTACGCCGTTCTGAGATTGAAGTCTTTCTTATCCCTGTGGGGTCAAAGGTCAAGCTGTTTCCCTCAGACCCCCCACCCTGGAGAACTGTTGTGATCTGGATGCAGCGCTTTGTTGTTGCATGGTTTCTAGAGTTACAGCGTCATGTCAAATGAATGTTGTTGTTTTTACTGAAAAGAGTAATGTTTCCTCATTCCCCAAAACACAAAAACACATGATTAAAAGTCTGTAAGAAAGCACCGAGCCAGAAGTATGAGGAAATATAATGTATAGGGGTGTGTGTGTGTGTGTGTGTGTGTGTGTGTGTGTGTGTGTGTGTGTGTGTGTGTGTGTGTATCTGTGTGTATCTGTGTTTGTGTGTTTGTGTGTGCGTGTGTGTGTGTGTGTGATATGTGTGTGTGTATCTGTGTGTGTGTGTGCGTGTGCAAGTGTGTGTGTGTGTGTGTGTCTGTGTGTTTGTTTGTGATATGTGTGATATGTGTGTGTGTGTATGTGTGTGTATGTGTGTGTATGTGTGTGTATGTGTGTGTGTGTGTGTGTATGTGTGTGTGTGTGTCAACATGTGGACCAACTGGTTCATAGGACGCAACTTTTACTTTTGTATTCTCTGAAACTCTTTACAATCTTAGACTATTCCCATCAGACACACACACACACACACACAGATACACACACACATACACACACACGCACACAGAGATACACACACACACACACAGATACACACACATACACACACACACACACACACACACACACACAGAGACACAGACACACACACACACATAAAGAGAGAGAGACACACCACAGCTGAAGTTTCTTCGATCCGTCAGCAGAAAGAGAGAGAGAGATTAATATTGTTCCATTTTAGAGATCTTCTAATAACTGAAGGTAAGTCCAGATTCTGAACCAGACTCCACTGAAGAAACCCAGAATTTAAGAAGTAGTCCAGACTTTAGGAATCAGTGTTTCAGGACCTTGTTTAATAACTTCTGTGTATTTTATTATGTTTTTCCTAATTTAGTAACATCTGATTGACGTGACGTCGACATTTTCTTGGGTGTGTGTGCGTGTGTGTGTGCCTGTGTCTGTGTGTGTGTCTGTGTGTGTGTGTGTGTGTGTGTGTGTGTGTGCATCTGTGTGTGTGTCTGTGTGTGCGTCTGTGTGTGCGCCTGTGTGTGTGTCTGTGTGTGTGTCTGTGTGTGTGTCTGTGTGTGTGTCTGTGTGTGTGTGTGCGTGTTAGTATGTATGTATATATGTATAATAATACAGTGAGGAAAATAAGTATTTGAACACGCTGCTATTTTGCAAGTTCTCCCACTTAGAAATCATGGAGGGTCTGAAATTGTCCTCGTAGGTGCATGTCCACTGTGAGAGACATAATCTAAAAAAACATCCAGAAATCACAATGTATGATTTTTTAACTATTTATTTGTATGATACAGCAGCAAATAAGTATTTGAACACCTGAGAAGATCAATGGTAATATTTGGTCCAGTAGCCTTTGTTTGCAGTTCCAGAGGTCAAACGTTTCCTGTAGTTCTTCACCAGGTTTGACACACTGCAGAAGGGATTTTGGCCCACTCCTCCACACAGATCTTCTCTAGATCAGTCAGGTTTCTGGGCTGTTGCTGAGAAACACGGAGTTTGAGCTCCCTCCAAAGATTCTCTATTGGGTTTAGGTCTGGAGACTGGCTAGGCCCCCCCAGAACCTTGATCTGCTTCTTCCAGAGCCCCTCCTTGGTTCTCCTGGCTGTGTGCTTCGGGTCATTGTCATGTTGGAAGACCCAGCCTCGACCCATCTTCAATGCTCTAACTGAGGGAAGGAGGTTGTTCCCCAAAATCTCCCAATACATGGCCCCGGTCCTCCTCTCCTTAATACAGTGCAGTCACCCTGTCCCATGTGCAGAAAAACACCCCCAAAGCATGATGCTACCCCCCATGCTTCACAGTAGGGATGGTGGTCTTGGGATGGTCCTCATCATTCTTCTTCCTCCAAACACGGTTAGTGGAATTATGACCAAAAAGTTCTATTTTGGTCTCATCTGACCACATGACTTTCTCCCATGACTCCTCTGGATCATCCAAATGGTCATTGGCAAACTTAAGACGGCCTTGACATGTGCTGGTTTAAGCAGGGGAACCTTCCATGCCATGCATGATCTCAAACCATGACGTCTTAGTGTATTACCAACAGTAACCTTGGAAACGGTGGTCCCAGCTCTTTCCAGGTCATGGACCAGCTCCTCCCGTGTAGTTCTGGGCTGATTTCTCACCTTTCTTAGGACCATTGAGACCCCACGAGGTGAGATCTTGCATGGAGCCCCAGTCCGAGGGAGATGGACAGTCATGTTTAGCTTCTTCCATTTTCTAATGATTGCTCCAACAGTGGACCTTTTTTCACCAAGCTGCTTGGACATGTCCCCGTAGCCCTTTCCAGCCTTGTGGAGGGGGACAATTTAGTCTCTAGTGTCTTTGGACAGCTCTTTGGTCTTGGCCATGTTAGTAGTTGGATTCTTACTGATTGTATGGGGTGGACAGGTGTCTTTATGCAGCTAACGACCTCAAACAGGTGCATCTAATTTAGGATAATAAATGGAGTGGAGGTGGACATTTTGAAGGCAGACTAACAGGTCTTTGAGGGTCAGAATTCTAGCTGATAGACAGGTGTTCAAATACTTATTTGCAGCTGTATCATACAAATAAATAGTTAAAAAAATCATACATTGTGATTTCTGGATATTTTTTTAGATTATGTCTCTCACAGTGGACATGCACCTACGAGGACAATTTCAGACCCCTCCATGATTTCTAAGTGGGAGAACTTGCAAAATAGCAGCGTGTTCAAATACTTATTTTCCTCACTGTATATATTTCTGCTTTTCTCTCAGATCCATCCATGACTACATACGTCAACAACATCGTGCACCCACCCACCGTAAATATTAATGTCAACGGACCCCAAGGCATTCCTGGGGGGGGAGGAGGCCCCGTTATTATGTGTAATTTACTGATTATATAGTTTGTGTGTGTATGTGTGTGTGTGTGTGTGTGTGTGTGTGTGTGTGCGTGTGTGTCATGATGTCACCCTCACCCTTGGAATGATCAAGAGTGGAAAATTTAATAAAATCTCTCTCTCTCTCGCTCTCAGATGTCAGCAATAGCAGTGGAGGCGGAGGCGGAGGCGGAGGAGGAGGGGGGGGTGGGGGTGGGGGAGGAGGAGGGGGGGGTGGTGGAGGAGGAGGGGGGGGTGGTGGTGGGGGAGGCGGTGGGGGAGGGGGTTGGGCTGGGGGTGGTGGAGGAGGAGGTGGTGGAGGAGGAGGTCGGGGGGGTGACGGGGGAGACTTCATCTGCTGCTCCTGCTCCAACTTTCTAATGTGTTGCTTTGATGAAGACGAATAAAAGACGAGTGTCCTAATGTGTCTCAGTCGGAGTTATTCAGTGCTGCTGACTATTATCGTCCATACTTATTATTATTCTTCCGCCAGATTTTCATCCCGCTACTAGTCCCGGAGCGTTGCCAACACGCGCACACACAACACATCAAAACGTGTGTAATGATCGGCAATGGTGGGCTATGACTTTTCTAAGAGATTTGCTGCGCGGTTTTCACGAAATCGGCAAAAAACGGCGAAATATGTCTCATAGACTTGAATGGGAAATGTTCGGGAAATCTCTCAACATCGCTCCAACCCCCCCTCTTTGGGACCGTGCTGTGTCGCCATACTTTATCGTAGAAACATGATTAAAAGTTTAAACCGAAGACAAGACTTTGGCGTTTATTGGGCTGAATGGGCGTTCAGATATCAAGCACGGTTTCTCCCAAATCCCAGTTTACGTATCGTCCCGTTTTCAGACCGGCTCAGATTTTCCAATGTGTGTGTATGTGGTGGATGTTGAGACTAGAGTGGAGGACAGAGTGGGGAGATTAAAAAATCATCTTGGATCTTTCTCTATAACTTATAATATATATATAACAACAATTCTACCTTGTCATGGATAATTTATACATCAAAACGTAGGTATTCTTGTCTACTTTCAGCCAATGTGCTCATGTATGTGATATGAATGATACTTTCCACTACATAGTGTGTATGGATTATTTTTTGTATTTTTATTTATTTCTTTTTTTGTAACCACTACTACCATTACATTATTTTTTTGAACAATCGTTTTTTAAATTTTTTATTATTTTTATTTTTATTTTTGTAAGGATTCTTATTTTTTTTTTGTTATTATTATTTTTGAGGACAAAATGAAAGATGCTGACAGCAGACCGTAATATCTGCTGATGCTTTATCGCCCTCTGCTGGTCAGCTGATCAACTCACCACCATTAATAAATGCTACATATTACACTTTTACTTTAACTGACATTTATCTTCTTTATAAAAACTAATCCATTCATAAATATCCAAATATTACATTACATGCAGTGGTGTAGTCTAATGTATTGTAGTGGGTATATTGTACTGTATATGAATATATTGGCCTATATATATGTATATATACAGTATATATATTTATATTGAAGACCGGCTGGACAGAGACTAAATACAAATAAGAATAAATACACAGGCTAACGAGGGTTAACGAGGGTTAACGAGGGTTAACGAGGGTTAACGAGAGTTAACGAGAGTTAACAAGGGTCAGGTGACACAAGAGCTGGAGAACAGGTGAAAGACATCAGGGCGGGGCAGACCATCTCAAAAAACAGGAAGTAAAACCAGATGAGAGAAACCAAGGGGGTAAGCATCCTTAGTCTTTGGCGGCATTTTGATGCCACCTAGCCCCCACCGGCCTTCAGCATCCCATTGACTCCCATTCACTTTGACATCTCTTTGACAGCGAATAACTTTATGTAACTCATGTAGATGTACAATATGTTCAAGCAAATTAAAAATTCAATAAATACATATACCTATTAAATTTAACAAAACAATTAATGGCTCAAACACACATTACGTAAAGTGCAGGTGCAGAGCAGCATAGTCGTTTTTTTCTTATTTAAAGTGCAAATTGGTTACAAAAGGGATTCACTTATACACAGTAGGCTATACCCACTAAGGAACCTCCAGGATTTCCATATACCCAGTTCAAAATGCCCAATGAAATACAACAATATACTAAAGTGTCATCTGTGGGGGTTTTCTTTACATAGGATAAATTAAGGAAATTTTAGCCCTGAATCGCTGCATAAAAGTGTATCAAAATTAAGGAAATGAAGTATTTGACGCTGAAAATTTCCCTGGGGAAGGGCACCCAGACCCCACCCCCAAAGCATACACATATACAGTACAGTATACCCACTACAATACATTATACTACAGCACAGTGTATGTCTGTATATAATAACAAAAATCCAGGTTCCCGTCTGGTTTCGATCCGTCGTCCAGTTTGGACCTATTTCTCGGGATAGTTTTGATAAATTACATAAATTATAAATACACATGCGCATTTACCATTGTGTTTCCCTAAGCACCTACACTTGTTATAAACATATATTTGAGCCATGTGAATATATTTCTGTATAAAATAAAAGTTGTAACAAAAATCAAAGTTTCCGTCTGGTTTTGAACCGGCGTCCAGTTGGACCTCCTTCACATGAATAGCAGAACTTTGCCCATTCATTCTCTAGTTCTATAGTTCTTATCACTATGGGTGTGATATATATTTGGCCACAAGCGGGATTTCATTTAATGAGAGCAAACTGTCGAAGTACTCTTTTCTATTTTGGATGCAACAAACCTGCAAAGCCGAGACGCGTTTGACCTCCGTCACCGTAACAGCAAATGGACTTTTAAACTAAAAAATAAGTTGTCATAGCAAGAGAAGAATAACAGAAAACAAGGATGTATTTTTACCAACTTTCTTGGCAAGGAAGATGGAGTTTATGCGTCGCTCCGGGGGGAAGGATACCAACAGATTTTGTTTTGTTTTAGATTATACAGTTATTTAAGGAAAGGAGCTGTGAAGTCAGTGCTGATTGCGTTTGTGTCCCGTTTGGATTCGAGTTTTTTTGGGTTGTGAAGATGTATTTTCATACAATATTGTAAAAACCGGTGTGAAGTTGATTGTGGGGTTATTACGGTAACGTTACAAACTTTTTCGGACTATCAAACTGAACGTGAATATTCCTGTCTTTGTGTAAAAGGCCTTTAAGTGATGTTTAATTAAAGTTAAAAGAACACATATTTAAATAAATACAATAATGATTAAAAAAAAATCTTATTTCATTATATTACTTTTAAATTGTTTTTCCGGAGTAAAAAAAAAGTAAAGTGTTTCCGCCCGGTTTCGAACCGGGGACCTTTCGCGTGTGAGGCGAACGTGATAACCACTACACTACGGAAACTGCTAGTATGGCAATAGTACAAAGATGTAGTTCTCTATTGTACAGATGTATTATATGTAATATTAAAATAGTAACAGAAACCGATGTCTCCGTCCACTTTGGAACCGGATCCAGTTTGGACCTGTTCCTCACAGGAAAAATAGAGATTAACTTCCTTAACTTTTCCCATTCATTCTCTATGTTAGTTCTTTAAGAAAATGTTTTTGCCTGCAGCAGTCCGTAGGGAGTTGGGTTGAAAACCGGAGGGTTGCCTGTTCAAGTCCCCGTTCAGACAGCAGTACGGAGTGTGGACTGGTAGCTGGAGAGATGCCAGATCACCTCTTGAGCACCGAACCCTCCCCCCATTCTGACACATCTCTCTATTATTGCGTGTATAGGGCCTGAGCATGTGTGTGTGTTTAATGTGTTGGTTATCTTTTCTCAACACTTTTGTCGCTTTCTTTACGTTTTTGTCACTTTTTCCGATGTTTTTACAATTTCTTTTCTGCAATTTTTGTAGTTTTTTCCCCACATTTTTAAAGCTTTTTCGGACATTTTCCCAACGCTATAAAACGGATTTAACCCAAATGTAATGAAAGTAGTGAACTCATCGTTTATTGGACTGGTTATGATTGTTGCAGAGAACCGTGCTCGGTATTCTTTCTGATTTAGAAACTTGTTGAGATGTGGCCGATTGGCTCAGTTGGGGTCCACTCACAGGTCTCTCCTCAAAGCAGGGCCGCGGGTTCGACTCCTGCTGTTGAAATGGGAAAATTGCACTTTTGCATAATTTCATATATCCTTCTGTATCCTTCATATATTATTCATTACTATACTTTTTCAATTATATACACCCCCCCTCTCCTCTCTCCCCTTTCATGTCTTCATCTGTCCCGTGGAAATAAAAGCCTAAAAAGCCCCAAAAATTATATTAAAAAAATAAATAATTATTAACTTATAACTTCTTAAGAATAATTTCCAGAGCCGTTGTGTTGTTGTGAGGTCTTTATTGACCTTATTGACCTTTAAAATTTAAAATTGAAATACATTGTGTCTTCTCCGTCCCAACGTCCCGACTGGGATTGTCTTCCTGCTCACAGAGGACAGCCGACGTCAAACAGGAAGTCATTACCAAAATAAAACACAACGAAGAATCCTCAAAATACAACATTCATAATCATAATAATCCGACTTTAACATTTACAGCGTTTTAAGTCTGATGCATGCAGGGCTTAACATATCAATAAGAGACAGGGACGTTGAATCACTGATGATCCTTCAAAATAAAGCTGCCATCCTTTAATTAAAAGCTAGAAAATGAAGATACCATCCTTCAAAATAAAGGTAGAAAATAAAGCTACCATCCTTCAAAAAGTGATGAATAGTGCATTTTAAAGCGTGTTCGCCCTTTAGTAGTGGTACAAAAATCAAAAGGTAGAAACAAGCTGTAATGTTACCCTACAGGACAGATGTTCAGCATCAGGGAGAAACAAGCTGTAATGTTACCCTACAGGACAGATGTTCAGCATCAGGTAGAAACAAGCTGTAATGTTACCCTACAGGACAGATGTTCAGCATCAGGGAGAAACAAGCTGTAATGTTACCCTACAGGACAGATGTTCAGCATCAGGTAGAAACAAGCTGTAATGTAACCCTACAGGACAGATGTTCAGCATCAGGGAGAAACAAGCTGTAATGTTACCCTACAGGACAGATGTTCAGCATCAGGGAGAAACAAGCTGTAATGTTACCCTACAGGACAGATGTTCAGCATCAGGTAGAAACAAGCTGTAATGTAACCCTACAGGACAGATGTTCAGCATCAGGGAGAAACAAGCTGTAATGTAACCCTACAGGACAGATGTTCAGCATCAGGTAGAAACAAGCTGTAATGTAACCCTACAGGACAGATGTTCAGCATCAGGGAGAAACAAGCTGTAATGTTACCCTACAGGACAGATGTTCAGCATCAGGTTGAAACAAGCTGTAATGTTACCCTACAGGACAGATGTTCAGCATCAGGTAGAAACAAGCTGTAATGTAACCCTACAGGACAGATGTTCAGCATCAGGTTGAAACAAGCTGTAATGTTACCCTACAGGACAGATGTTCAGCATCAGGTAGAAACAAGCTGTAATGTTACCCTACAGGACAGATGTTCAGCATCAGGTTGAAACAAGCTGTAATGTTACCCTACAGGACAGATGTTCAGCATCAGTTACTTTTACTTTTAGCGTGTATAGTGCAGCATATTTACACATGTAAATCAGTAAACTATGTATTAATTTCAACCAGACCAGAGTGGTGATTGGTGGAACAGCGGAAAGATGAACCAAGACGGCTTTTCATTGTTTTATTTAGTTTCTGTCCACTTTGCATGAAGTGTATTTTACGATGCTAAAAGTAGTGATTATTTACATGGAGTCTGGTGGGTTTGGTGATGGGGATTTCTGTTTCATGTTAAACTAAAAGGATCTTCCTCTTTAACTAAAAGGTCTATCTCTGTAGGGATCCATCCCATAATGTTGTCACACACTTAGAATAATGATCTGTGTCTGTCAGCAGCAAAACAAGCACTGATAGGAAGGTAAATACACGCTGGACAACCTATTAACTCATATTGTAGCTTGTTTCTCCGCTGCCAACTGCAGGGATCTCTCTTAATACAGAACCAATGTCAAAGATTGTTTCCATCAGTCACACACACACACACACACACACACACACACACACACACACACACACACACACACACACACACACACACACACACAGGAACATAGGGTCCAGGTTCATACACACACTCAACCTGGGACTTTAAATATCGTACCAGTGTCAGATTCAATAATTTATTAATAAAGCATCCGATACTGTAGACACACACCATCCTTCCTGTGGGGAGCGGCACACTCACTCCGTCTCTCTTTGATTGCATGCTAACGATGCTAACGATGCTAATGATGCTAAGAACAACAGGTTTTACATCACGGGTATTATGGGATGGGAGCAGAGGTCGTGCCATGCTACTACTTCTCTGTTGATCAGAGATCTCCTGCTTCACTTTCACAGAATGGTACACATGCATCAGTTATAATAGGATGAAAGTCATGGGAGCGTCCTTATGGTCCCACATGGTCCCACAGGGTCCCAGGGGGGGACATAGGGATGTGGGACCATTGGGTTGTGGGACCATAGGGATGGGGGACCATTGGGTTGTGGGACCATAGGGATGTGGGACTATTGGGTTTTGGGACCAATGGGTTGTGGGACCATAGGGATGTGGGACCATAGGGATGTGGGACCATTGGGTTTTGGGACCAATGGGTTGTGGGACCATAGGGATGTGGGACCATTGGGTTTTGGGACCAATGGGTTGTGGGACCATAGGGATGTGGGACCATTGGGTTTTGGGACCAATGGGTTGTGGGACCATAGGGATGTGGGACCATTGGGTTTTGGGACCAATTGCTTGTGGGACCAATGGGTTGTGGGACCATTGGGTTTTGGGACCATAGGGATGTGGGACCATTGGGTTTTGGGACCAATGGCTTGTGGGACCATAGGGATGTGGGACCATTGGGTTTTGGGACCAATGGGTTGTGGGACCATAGGGATGTGGGACCATTGGGCTGTGGGACCATTGGGTTTTGGGACCAATGGGTTGTGGGACCATAGGGTTGTGGGACCATTGGGTTTTGGGACCAATGGGTTGTGGGACCTTTGGGTTTTGGGACCATAGGGCTGTGGGACCAATGGGTTGTGGGACCTTTGGGTTTTGGGACCATAGGGCTGTGGGACCAATGGGTTGTGGGACCTTTGGGTTTTGGGACCATAGGGCTGTGGGACCAATGGGTTGTGGGACCTTTGGGTTTTGGGACCATAGGGCTGTGGGACCATAGGACTGTGGGACCATTGGGCTGTGGGACCATAGGACTGTGGGACCATTGGGCTGTTCCCAAACCCCCCCGAGTCCCTTCTTTTCTGTGATGAGACTCAACGTGTGATTGGACCTGAGTTTTATTTCTGAAACACCAGACACAGAAATTAATCTCCGTGGCAACAAAAGTTTGATTGGATAGTCTTCACAAATAACCTCCAATTTTATGATTTTTGTAGCATGAATGTAATCTCAAGAGACGCTAACGTTCCACTGAGCCTCAGATTATTATTCAAAGTGTGTGACAACATTATGGGATGGATCCCTACAGAGATAGACCTCTTAGTTAAAACGTAAGATCCTTTTAGTTTAACATGAAACAGACATCACCATCACTATAGCGTGTATAGAGCAGCATATCTCCACCAGACTCCATGTAAATAATCACTACTTTTAGCGTGTATAGAGAGAGCATGGAGTCTGGTGGAGATATGCTGCTCTATACACGCTAAAAGTAGTGATTATTTACATGGAGTCTGGTGGAGATATGCTGCTCTATACATGCTAAAAGTAGTGATTATTTACATGGAGTCTGGTGGAGATATGCTGCTCTATACACACTAAAAGTAGTGATTATTTACATGGAGTCTGGTGGGTTTGGTGATGGTGATGTCGGGGCTGTTTCATGTTAAACTAAAAGGATCTTACTCTTTAACTAAAAGGTCTATCTCTGTAGGGATCCATCCCATAATGATGTCACACACTTATAATCTGGTAAATGTTGCTCTGAACAACATAACCGAATGTTTGTGTATTTGTAGAAATAAAACCAGTCTTGTTTCACATGTCTGAGTCACAGAATCACATGAAAGATGGTCCTCCTGGTTATTACTGCTGTCATTTCTACTAAATATAAAAATACTTTGGGGACGGGTTGGGACTCGGGTACAAAAACTAGTTCCACTGTTACAATAAGAGTCGTCTGCAGGCAGCATGTTCTTAAATAGATTGTGTCTGCGTGTGTGTGTGTGTGTGTGGTCAGTGTGTGTGTGTGTGTGTGTGTCTTTCTGCGTGCGTGTGTGGTCAGTGTGTGAGTGTGTGTGTGTGTGTGTGTGTGTGTGTGTGTGTGTGTGTGTGGTCGGTCAGTGTGTGGGTGACCCTCCAGCCGCCTGGGTGCAGTTGAGCCTCCTGAACCCAGGCAGGGTGACCCGTCCCTGGGTGTAGATGTCGCGGTCGGAGCCCTGGTTCATCCTCTTCACCAGGTTCTTCTCGTAGAGCAGCGGGTGGTAGGCGCCGAGCGTGCACGCCGCGTCCTGGAACCGCTGGTAGTAGTGGCACAGCTCCGTCCTCCGGCGGGACGGCAGGAACTCGTACACGTGCACCGTGTCACACAGAGACATCATCAGGACCGTCCCTGGGGGGACACAGAGACGCTCTGTTAACCCCTCTGGGAGGAGCACACCAGCAAGACAATGGAAAATACAGTATAGAAATATAATATATAATAATAATAATAAATACTGTCCTGCTACACCCTGCTACACCCTGCAGTGTCCAACTACACCCTGCAGTGTCCTGCTACACCCTGCAGTGCCCTGCTACGTCCTGCAGTGTCCTGCTACATCCTGCAGTGTCCTGCTACGTCCTGCTACACCCTGCAGTGCCCTGCTACGTCCTGCTACACCCTGCAGTGCCCTGCTACGTCCTGCAGTGTCCTGCTCTGTCTGGCTACGCCCTGCTACGTCCTGCAGTGTCCTGCTACGCCCTGCAGTGTCCTGCTACGTGTTGCAGTGTCCTGCTACGTGTTGCAGTGTCCTGCTACATCCTGCAGTGCCCTGCTACGTTCTGCAGTGTCCTGCTACACCCTGCAGTGTCCTGCTACACCCTGCTACACCCTGCAGTGCCCTGCTACGTCCTGCTACACCCTGCAGTG
>CM049383.1:646864-651864 GCA_026937815.1 Etheostoma perlongum
ATGTATTTGTTGACGTCATGTCAACAAACAAAACAAAAAATCATCAAAGGCGCAAAACTGCAGTTCCCTGACCGGGAATCGAACCCGGGCCGCGGCGGTGAGAGCGCCGAATCCTAACCACTAGACCACCAGGGAAGGTTGTGAACGAAGCACCATAGGCAATATTATAACAACACTTTTTCTAGATACATTAAAAAACGCATAACTTCAAGATGAACTGAACTGGAATTTGACTAACGGTGATATATGTATATTAGGGTGACCAGACGTCCCCGGTTTTGGGGACCTGTCCCCGGCTGGATCTGTCCCCGGCTGGACCTGTCCCCGGTTTTCACTGTGACTGACAGACCCGATACTGGAATGAAAGAAAGAAAACTCTGACCAAACGGAGCCGATCGAGCAGCGCTGCTCAGAGCTCAGAGATGTTTTAGAAAGCCGTATTTTACCATGCTAAAATCACTGGATTGGTTATGGAGTCTGGTGGAGATATGCATGCTCTATACACGCTAAAAGAGTGATTTTTTACATGGTCTGGTGGAGATATGCTGCTCTATATGCTAAAAGTAGTGATTATTTACATGGAGTCTGGTGGAGATATGCTGCTCTATACACGCTAAAAGTAGTGATTTTTTACATGGAGTCTGGTGGAGATATGCTGCTCTATACATGCTAAAAGTAGTGATTATTTACATGGAGTCTGGTGGAGATATGCTGCTCTATACACACTAAAAGTAGTGATTATTTACATGGAGTCTGGTGGATATGCTGCTCTATATATGCTAAAAGTAGTGATTATTTACATGGAGTCTGGTGGAGATATGCTGCTCTATATAAGCTAAAAGTAGTGATTATTTACATGGAGTCTGGTGGAGATATGCTGCTCTATACATGCTAAAAGTAGTGATTATTTACATGGAGTCTGGTGGAGATATGCTGCTCTATACATGCTAAAAGTAGTGATTATTTACATGGAGTCTGGTGGAGATATGCAGCTCTATACACACTAAAAGTAGTGATTATTTACATGGAGTCTGGTGGACATATGCTGCTCTATACACGCTAAAAGTAAAAGTTTACAAAATCTCATATTCCAAATAGTATTCCAAAGTTCCCCTAGGGATATGTGTACCCTCATAAGAAATAAATACAGAAAAAGAAACAAAGACAAAACAGAGAAGCGGCATCTTCATTGTTAAATTTAACCCATCGCTATATAGATTGAAGCTTTATAAGTAGGACGGGGTCAGAATGGAATGCAGGACCTCGTGGCGCAACGGTAGCGCGTCTGACTCCAGATCAGAAGGTTGCGTGTTCAAATCACGTCGGGGTCAAACCTTTTCTTCAAAATCATTCTGAGTTTTTTTTTGTTGCAATTTTTCTTACATACTGATCCTTGTACAATACAGGCAGCTGTGGAACAAGTATTCACATCCTTTACTGCAGTATAAGTACTAACACCACACTGTAAAAAACACTCTGTTACAGGAAGTCCTGCATTGAAAATGTAATTTACCGTAATTCCTCAAATAAAAGCCGGGGCCTTTATTTCCCTGAACCGCAGAAGGTACCCAAGTCTTAATTTCCAATTCCATGTGTTTGATAAGTATAATTGTTTTAATTGTTTTCTGTTTTTACACACTACATGCTGAGTAACACATAATACAATAATACTTTGCATGAGTACTCTAACATAGAAAACACAAAGTGTGGAAAAAAGCATGAATAGTCAGATTCAATGTAAGTCATTGAATCTGTTCAATTAAATTAATAGAAATGTACATTACGGTAAACTTGAATGCACATTATATTAAAGGCACTCAGCAGATTATCCATATTCATTTTTTCACATTTCACATTTAATTTGTCCGTGATTTTTTTTATAATGGAGAAATAAATGTAAAAAATAATAAATATTAAATTATTCTGCAGGTTAATTTTAGAATAAATAAATATGAACAGGAATAAAAAATAATAATATTGTTTTTATTTATTTATTAAATTATTTTGTTTTCATTTTCACTTATTTTTCTATTTTTTTATTTCGTATTTACACTACCGGTCAAAAGTTTGGGGTCACTTCTACATTTCCTTACCACTCCATTATAGACAGAATACCTGCTAATTTGGGTGGGGGGGGCTGATCTTTAATGCAATATCTACATTGCCCATTATCAGCAACCATTCATCCAATGTTCCAAAGGCACATTCTGTGTACTAATCTATCATTTAAAAATAAAAAACTAGAAAAACATTGGAGAACCATTTTACTATTATGTAAGCACATAATGTAATCTGATTACTGCCCTGGTTAAAAAAACAATGCAACTGATCTCAGCTGGCATTCTGTCTACAATGGAGTGCAATGGGGATTTCTATGTGACCCCAAACTTATGACCGGTAGTGTATATGTGTTTACTTAATGTGAGATTTGTTGACTTTTTAAACACATCGTTATGTTTTCATAGAGAGAAACTCAACAGTGTTGTGTGTGTCTGTGTGTGTGCGCGTGTGTGTGTCTGTGTGTGTGTGTATTGTGTGTCTGTGTGTGTGTGTGTGTGTGTGTGTAAGTGTGTATTATTATTATTCTAATAAATCATTATTAATTATTATCATATTTAAAGTTTTATGTGAGACAACAAACTGAAACCTTATTTATTAAAGAACATTGAGAATAATTCGAGGAAAGATATAAAACTTCTTTTATTATTGTATATATTTATGAAGCAAATAAATAAAACAAAGCTCTGCAGAAAAGAACAGAAATATTAGGAGTTCATTGGAATAAATACTCCTAACCCTCAAAGGTTTTAATAACAGAAAATATGGAAAACAACGTCAGGAAAAGCAAGAAAAACAACCAACAAAACGTCAAAAATATTGAGCAAAACATTGAAAATGTCACAAAAACGTTGAAAACGGGACCAAGAACGCGTCAGAAACACGAGCAGCTCCACTCAGAGCGTCTTTCTCAAGGTCAACGAAGGTCGGCCGATGATGAGCGCAGGAATGCCGAAAACTTACAAAAACTTACAAAAACGATGAATAAAAACGACAAAAACGTGAAAGAAAGGGACAAAAACTTTTAGAAAGTGACCGTTTCCCCTCGCTCCATCTGCTTGTTGAATGTAACGTTAGCATTAGCATCGCTCCACATAGCGCGCTAGGATACCGTAGCTGTTGTCATGGCAACAAAAGACGATCTGGGCTGATTTTTGGAACCCAAACACTGGCAGATGTGTGTTGGGGTTTATTTTACTACGTGAGAGCCTTAGAGGAACGTTTTCTCTCCTAAAGAGTGTGATCTCGGCCTCATTGTGTGTGTTCAAGCATGGCGGTGTTAGCTGACGTGCTAGCTGGCGTGTTAGCTGGTGTGCTAGGTGGCGTGCTAGCTGGCGTGCTAGCTGGCGAGCCGGAGCCCGGGGCCCGGTGGAGGCTGACCCTCCGGCGCGTGTTGTCGCTGCAGCGCTCCAGGATTAGTGCTGCACTCGGCCGGGGGGGGACGACCGGAACCTCCTTCCTCGCCTCGCTCTCCGAGCCGGAACCAGACAGCTCAGGGATGTTGTCTGTGGGCACAAATAATAATAATAATATAATAATAATAATAACTAGAAAATTCTGCAGAAATATTATCAGTGTGCCTCCTACCTGGTGCACATCCTCATAGCAATAAAAAATACTAAAAAAAATAATAAATCTTATAATTCTTATAATAATTCTTATCCCTTCAGAGATATAACTTTTAAAACCGATTTAAGACGTTTTTGTTTCCCAGAAACAGCGATGACGTAGCTAGAACCAACCAGTCTCTCACTTCTCCTCCTCCTCCTCCTCCTCCTTCCTCTCCTCTCCTCTCCTCTCCTTCCTCCTCCTCCTTCTTCCTCCTCCTCCTCTTCCTCTTCTCCTCCTCTCCTTCCTCCTCCTCCTCATTCCTTCCTCTCCTTCCTCCTCCTCCTCCTTTCTCTCCTTCCTCTTCCTCCTTCCTTCCTCTCCTTCCTCCTCCTACCTCTCCCAGTCTGTCTTCTATGAAACAGCTGTTGGTGTTGAGGCCTGAAGTCAGTTAGGAGTCAGTCAGTTGGTCAGTTAGTCTGTGTGTGTGTGTGTGTGTCTGAGAGAACCTTTGATCTCTGTGATGTCATATCTTTGATCTGTCATCAGTTAACGACCGGAGCACCTGCTGCACCTGGCACCTGCTGTCACCAGTTATTCAGACACTGAACAAGCTCTCAAACAAATGATCATATCATCAAAGGGATACTAGCTATCAATAAAATAAGGTTCTCATGAGCACCAGAAGGCCTTTATGAACGTATTGATATAATATTTATGTGGATAAACTTAGAAATGTGGACGATGTTTAACATGGCAGTGAATGGAGGAAGATTGGGAACTCTTGTCATTTGAAAGGTCGCTGAGTGAAAAATATAATTCATATTGCATACATGAGCACATTGGCTGAAACTAGACAAGAATACCTACGTTTTGATGTATAAATTATCCATGACAAGTTAGAATTGTTGGCGTGGGAGCAAGTTATAGAGAGAGAACCAAGATGATTTTTTTAATCTCCCCACTCTGTCCTCCACTCTAGTTCTCAACATTCACCACATACACACACATTGGAAAATCTGAGCCGGTCTGAAAACGGGACGATACGTAAACTGGGATTTGGGAGAAACCGTGCTTGATATCTGAACGCCCATTCAGCCCAATAAACGCCAAAGTCTTGTCTTCGGTTTAAACTTTTAATCATGTTTCTACGTTAAAGTATGGCGACACAGCACGGTCCCAAAGAGGGGGGGTTGGAGCGATGTTGAGCGATTTCCCAATCATTTCCCGTTTTTTGCCGATTTTGTGAAAACCGCGCGGCAAATCTCTTAGAAAAGTCATAGCCCACCATTCCCGATCATTACACACGTTTTGATGTATTGTGTGTGCGCGTGTTGGCAACGCTCCGGGACTAGTAGCGGGACAAACATCTGGCGGAAGAATAATAATAAGTA
>CM049383.1:659364-674364 GCA_026937815.1 Etheostoma perlongum
TATATATATATATATATATATATATATATATATATATATATATATATATATATATATATATATATATATGAAACCTGTGCAGTTCTTTAATTTTTTAATTCATTGTTGTGATAGTTTGTCATATAAATATAATTGTATATATGTATATATATATATAGTATACTGTATACTATATATACAATGATATATACAATTTATTTGTATGATACAGCTGCAAATAAGTATTTGAACACCTGAGAAGATCAATGTTAATTGTATGCAATATTCCTCCAAACATGGTTAGTGGAATTATGACCAAAAAGTTCTATTTTGGTCTCATCTGACCACATGACTTTCTCCCATGACTCCTCTGGATCATCCAAATGGTCATTGGCAAACTTAAGACGGCCTTGACATGTGCTGGTTTAAGCAGGGGAACCTTCCGTGCCATGCATGATTTCAAACCATGACGTCTTAGTGTATTACCAACAGTAACCTTGGAAACGGTGGTCCCAGCTCTTTTCAGGTCCTGGACCAGCTCCTCCCGTGTAATTCTGGGCTGATTTCTCACCTTTCTTAGGATCATTGAGACCCCACGAGGTGAGATCTTGCATGGAGCCCCAGTCCGAGGGAGATGGACAGTCATGTTTAGCTTCTTCCATTTTCTAATGATTGCTCCAACAGTGGACCTTTTTTCACCAAGCTGCTTGGACATGTCCCCGTAGCCCTTTCCAGCCTTGTGGAGGTGGACAATTTAGTCTCTAGTGTCTTTGGACAGCTCTTTGGTCTTGGCCATGTTAGTAGTTGGATTCTTACTGATTGTATGGGGTGGACAGGTGTCTTTATGCAGCTAACGACCTCAAACAGGTGCATCTAATTTAGGATAATAAATGGAGTGGAGGTGGACATTTTGAAGGCAGACTAACAGGTCTTTGAGGGTCAGAATTCTAGCTGATAGACAGGTGTTCAAATACTTATTTGCAGCTGTAGACGGTAATATTTGGAGAGTCCCCCCCCCCCCATCAACGGGACGTGTTTCAACACTCTGTGTCACTCGTGTGGCCTTCAAGGTAACATCGTGATTTCCAAAACTTCAGTGCAAAGAGGAACAACGACAGAGCAAAAAAACACCCGCATGGGTCAACTTCCTCTGTCAATGTGTCAATGGACTGTAGTGTGTGTGTGTGTGTGTGTGTGTGTGTGTGTGTGTGTGTGTGTGTGTGTGTGTGTGTGTGTGTGTGTGTGTGTGTGTGTGTGTGTGTGTGTGTGTGTGTGTGTGTGTGTCTGTGTGTGTGTGTGTGTGTGTGTGTGTGTGTGTGTAGACTCCATGTAAATAGTCCATAAGAAATGTTTTAGTGACTGTATGAGAGGAATTAGCCGAGTGTAGCATGTTGAGCTAACGTCAGTTTCAGTGCTAACGTCCTCTCCACCTTTTATACATGTAATATAACAATGTTAAGCCGTGGCATCCGGGTTCCGTAAACAGTTAAAAGGGATACTGGTGTTTAATGGTGTTTTCATCGGTTATAACTGGGTTTAATGCATGTTTTGTACAATTTTCGTGATGATTGGTTGAGGCCAGAATTAGCCAAGTGTAGCATTCTAAGTTTAGCTAGCTGCTAACGTTAACGTCGGGAGTTATCCTCCGCTATTTTAATACATTTAGACATAACAATGTCTGTGTCATTCTGTAAAGCGACTTAGCTTTTACCAGACTTAGTGTATTTAACTAAGAAATATATTTCATTTCTGTATTTATTGAATATGTCGCTGATTGTGTATATGGCAGTTTCCGTAGTGTAGTGGTTATCACGTTCGCCTCACACGCGAAAGGTCCCCGGTTCGAAACCGGGCGGAAACATTGTTTATATATTTTATATTACATTTTATATTTATGTACAGATTACATCCAGGCTGATATTAATACAAATTAGGTTATATATCGTTACTTATTGGGATTGACCAAGCAATTCAAAGTGAAATCAGACATCCAAACCCCCCTAAATCACAAATGGAATGTTCTTGACACTGTCCCGGGACAATCAGACACTGTCTTACTGGACACTGTCCCAGGACAATCAGACACTGTCTTACTGGACACTGTCCGGGGACAATCAGACACTGTCTTACTGGACACTGTCCCAGGACAATCAGACACTGTCTTACTGCCTTTTTATTTTGAAAAGTAGAAACTCGGGGATGGCAGAAGGATTTTTTTAGTTTGCCTATAATCTGCATTTATTTTATAGACGGACATATATTTTAAGTGTGTTTTTCATCAGTATGATAGTCTGCATTTATCTTGTAGACATATTTTTTAAAAGTATTTTATTAATTTGTGTGATTGACGTTACTGTTCAGTCAACAAATATATAGGCTATATATTAAAAGTATTTTATTAATTAGCATGATAGTTGACGCAGGCTTATTTTATTCCAGACAATAGTCTGCATTTATCTTGTCAACACAACCATAACATTCAGAAATCAGCAAACTGTAGGCCTATGTTGGACACACCTCCGCATGAGACGAGACCGCATGAGACGGGACGGATGACATGGGACGCTCCAGGCCGCAGCCATATACTCTTGGATCATGGTCAACTGGTGGCTGTTGTAGCAGTGTTTAACCATTGAGGACGAGCTAGCATGCTAGCGCTAGCATGTGCTACGGTTAGCCACCTAACGTAGCAAGGCACAGCAGAGCATAGCAGTCAATAAAGCTATCAGAACATGTAATAAAAGTATTATAATGAAATAATAAAATAAGGTTGAGGCTAGTTTTCTATATGTTCCGGAATGCATCCATCCAGTCTTCACAGGGTTTCCGTAGTGTAGTGGTTATCACGTTCGCCTAACACGCGAAAGGTCCCCGGTTCGAGACCGGGCGGAAACATCATTTTCCCCCCTCGATAGGAAGCTCCGCTGTTTGGTTGGTAAATCCTCAAATTATCTTCTGCGTGCTTACCATGCTGATGTAGCCCGCTAGGCTACAAGCTAACGTTTGCTTCCTTTGGGGGATTTTAGCATCAGTAGGTCAACATGCTCGGTGTTAGCCAACTTCACTTACTTTTAGCTACTATATCAAAAGGTGGCGACATGGTTATGGAGTAACATTTGATGTTAAGTGGCTGAGACGCTTGTTTAAAAGTTCATCAATCCATGTGTCTGACGTAGGTCATCGCCTCCATGCTGAGAACCAATTAAGGTCTGAAACATCCGCGGCATGTGACGTGATCGCAGGTGATCTGTATGACAGTTTCCGTAGTGTAGTGGTTATCACGTTCGCCTCACACGCGAAAGGTCCCCGGTTCGAAACCGGGCGGAAACATTATTTGCTTTTCCCAATGATTATTAGGTCCGGTGTTTGGCTAAACTGTCTGCGAGCTTCTCCTGACAATACGGTGATTTGTCCACTATGCGACGGTAATCGCGTGGTTATGATGCAATCCTCATAACTGGTCTTGTGTGCAAAACATGTTATATAGCCCGCTGGGCTAAAAGCTAACCTAGTTTCACTCGGGAGAGGCTAACGATTAGCATCAACAGGTTCTATGTTAGCCAACGTCAATTATTATTAGCTAAAATATCAAAAGGTTTTGGGCCAGGTTGTCCGCGGGGTTGTCTGCGGAAACAGTTTTCCATTTCAGGATCATGTTTATAACGGTGGACACTTCAGTCGTAATAAACATCTGTTTGAGCCACGTGAGTTAAAAAAAATCATTGATATGCAGCAAAATGCAGATGATGATGATTTTTCAGTTCCTAGAACTCATAGTTGGTCCATTTCAAAATAAAAGTTTTTAATAACTGTTAAGATTGCTAAGATTCTGTTTCATTGGCACAAAAGTATTAGATTTAGCATTTAGTTTATACTTGTTGTTTGGTGCAATGTTACCCTACAGAACAGATGTTCAGCATCAGGTAGAAACAAGCTGTAATGTTACCCTACAGAACAGATGTTCAGCATCAGGTAGAAACAAGCTGTAATGTAACCCTACAGGACAGATGTTCAGCATCAGGTAGAAACAAGCTGTAATGTTACCCTACAGAACAGATGTTCAGCATCAGGTAGAAACAAGCTGTAATGTAACCCTACAGGACAGATGTTCAGCATCAGGGAGAAACAAGCTGTAATGTTACCCTACAGGACAGATGTTCAGCATCAGGTAGAAACAAGCTGTAATGTTACCCTACAGGACAGATGTTCAGCATCAGGGAGAAACAAGCTGTAATGTAACCCTACAGGACAGATGTTCAGCATCAGGAAGAAACAAGCTGTAATGTTACCCTACAGGACAGATGTTCAGTATCAGGGAGAAACAAGCTGTAATGTTACTCTACAGGACAGATGTTCGGCATCAGGGAGAAACAAGCTGTAATGTAACCCTACAGGACAGATGTTCAGCATCAGGGAGAAACAAGCTGTAATGTTACCCTACAGGACAGATGTTCAGCATCAGGGAGAAACAAGCTGTAATGTAACCCTACAGGACAGATGTTCAGCATCAGGGAGAAACAAGCTGTAATGTAACCCTACAGGACAGATGTTCAGCATCAGGAAGAAACAAGCTGTAATGTTACCCTACAGGACAGATGTTCAGTATCAGGGAGAAACAAGCTGTAATGTTACTCTACAGGACAGATGTTCGGCATCAGGGAGAAACAAGCTGTAATGTAACCCTACAGGACAGATGTTCAGCATCAGGCAGAAACAAGCTGTAATGTAACCCTACAGGACAGATGTTCAGCATCAGGCAGAAACAAGCTGTAATGTAACCCTACAGGACAGATGTTCGGCATCAGGGAGAAACAAGCTGTAATGTAACCCTACAGGACAGATGTTCAGCATCCCTACAGGACAGATGTTCATTATCAGGGAGGAACCAGCTGTAATGTAACCCTACAGGACAGATGTTCAGCATCAGGGAGAAACAAGCTGTAATGTTACCCTACAGGACAGATGTTCAGCATCAGGGAGAAACAAGCTGTAATGTTACCCTACAGGACAGATGTTCAGCATCAGGTAGAAACAAGCTGTAATGTTACCCTACAGGACAGATGTTCAGCATCAGGGAGAAACAAGCTGTAATGTAACCCTACAGGACAGATGTTCAGCATCAGGAAGAAACAAGCTGTAATGTTACCCTACAGGACAGATGTTCAGTATCAGGGAGAAACAAGCTGTAATGTTACTCTACAGGACAGATGTTCGGCATCAGGGAGAAACAAGCTGTAATGTAACCCTACAGGACAGATGTTCAGCATCAGGGAGAAACAAGCTGTAATGTTACCCTACAGGACAGATGTTCAGCATCAGGGAGAAACAAGCTGTAATGTAACCCTACAGGACAGATGTTCAGCATCAGGGAGAAACAAGCTGTAATGTAACCCTACAGGACAGATGTTCAGCATCAGGAAGAAACAAGCTGTAATGTTACCCTACAGGACAGATGTTCAGTATCAGGGAGAAACAAGCTGTAATGTTACTCTACAGGACAGATGTTCGGCATCAGGGAGAAACAAGCTGTAATGTAACCCTACAGGACAGATGTTCAGCATCCCTACAGGACAGATGTTCATTATCAGGGAGGAACCAGCTGTAATGTAACCCTACAGGACAGATGTTCAGCATCAGGGAGAAACAAGCTGTAATGTTACCCTACAGGACAGATGTTCAGCATCAGGGAGAAACAAGCTGTAATGTTACCCTACAGGACAGATGTTCAGCATCAGGTAGAAACAAGCTGTAATGTTACCCTACAGGACAGATGTTCAGCATCAGGGAGAAACAAGCTGTAATGTAACCCTACAGGACAGATGTTCAGCATCAGGAAGAAACAAGCTGTAATGTTACCCTACAGGACAGATGTTCAGTATCAGGGAGAAACAAGCTGTAATGTTACTCTACAGGACAGATGTTCGGCATCAGGGAGAAACAAGCTGTAATGTAACCCTACAGGACAGATGTTCAGCATCAGGGAGAAACAAGCTATAATGTTACCCTACAGGAATGACGTTCAACATCAGGTAGAAACAAGCTGTAATGTAACCCTACAGGACAGATGTTCAGCAACAAGGAGATACAAGCTGTAATGTTACCCTACAGGACAGATGTTCAGCATCAGGTAGAAACAAGCTGTAATGTTACCCTAAAGGACAGATGTTCAGCATCAGGGAGAAACAAGCTGTAATGTTACCCTACAGGACAGATGTTCAGCATCAGGTAGAAACAAGCTGTAATGTAACCCTACAGGACAGATGTTCAGCATCAGGGAGAAACAAGCTGTAATGTTACCCTACAGGACAGATGTTCAGCATCCCTACAGGACAGATGTTCATTATCAGGGAGAAACAAGCTGTAATGTAACCCTACAGGACAGACGTTCAACATCAGGTAGAAAAAAGCTGTAATGTAACCCTACAGGACAGATGTTCTGCAACAGGGAGATAGAAGCTGTAATGAACGTTTGTGAATATTCGAAGTCAAAAAGCAAACAATGTTTCCGCCCGGTCTCGAACCGGGGACCTTTCGCGTGTTAGGCGAACGTGATAACCACTACACTACGGAAACCCCATGCAGGACAATTGTCAGCACCAAACCCTAGCCTCACCTTAAAACTATTCAACTAGGTGATAACCTGTTTTATAATTCTTCTCCATAATCAAGCAGCCCAGAATGAATGGGGGCAACCTGCCAGCAAAGGCCAACTAAAGACATTCAGGGTGTATGTGTGTGTGTGGGAGGGGCGGGGGGGTGAATGTCTGATTTCACATAGTATTGCTTGTATAATCAAAATAAATCGTGATATATGACCGATCTTTGTATTAATTTCAGCCTGGATGTAATCTGTACATTAAAACAATGTTTCCGCCCGGTTTCGAACCGGGGACCTTTCGCGTGTGAGGCGAACGTGATAACCACTACACTACGGAAACTGCCATGCAAAGACTGCTTAAGATGAACACCCAGTCAACGCAGTTGTCACTTCAATCTTCAATATCAACGTCTGTCAGATTTTTCTGAGACTTTTGACATTTTTGTTCGACATCTTTTCCCATTTTCGTCACTGTATTTGACATTTTCCCTCTTTCTTTTTAAACTTTTTTTGACAATTTTGTTTTATAAGCTGATACGGATGCTCGATTCATAAATAATCACAATCAGAATTATTTTGGTTATTTTACCGGATTACCGGACATCCGCCGCCGACTTGGGAAACAAAGAAGTCGGTTTCTATAGAAGTCTCGGAGGAAATGAGCCCACCTCTCTGGACTTATTACCTCCGTTCACCTTCTCATAATACATTTATTGTCTAAAGTAAAGTTTCCTTCTACCAAATTTAAAGCTAGGGCTGTAGTCAAGACCACCTTTGTCGAGTCCAAGACGAGTCCAAGACCAAGACTAGTCGAGTCCAAGTCAAGACCGAGTCCAAAGAGGTTCGAGTCCAAGTCAAGACCGAGTCCAAAGAGGTTCGAGTCTGAGTCAAGACCGAGTCCAGGACAGAATAAAGGTCTTATGCATGACAGTATCAAGACAATCATTTTGGGTTTCACTTTCCCTCCAATATTATTATCAACATAATAAAGACACCTGGACTCGGTCCAGACCAGAAGCCGTATTGGGCAAGACCAGTGGCCGAGACCGAGACAAGTCTGAGACCACAGAAAAACGGACTTGAGTCCTACAGCCCTGCTTAAAGCCGACAATTCTGTTTAGCATCAGATTTAAAATGACCACAGTGTTCGTACAGTATTGGTATTAATTATTAATTTGACCCACTTTCACTTTCTTCTCCCACTTTAAAACCAGCAGGGTAGGGACAGCTTTCCTGGAAACCTTAAAATAATGTTGTTTCTTACACTAATAGTATTATTCAACAGTTCAATGAAAGTCGTAACTATTGTGTCCGAGCCGAGGAAAATAACACCAAAAAGGACCAAAATACTTGTTAAAAACATTGGAAAACCCAACTAAAGTGACAAAAACGTTGAAAACAGTAACAAAAATGTATAAAATAAGAGTAAAAAAATGTCAACAAGCAACAAAAAGTTACAGATATTAAGAAAAAACTTCCACGTCAGAAAAAACAGCAAAAACATCCAAAGACTTGACAATAACGTTGAAAACAAATGACAAATATTTATAAATTAAAGGTAAAAAATGTCAAAACGCAACAAAAACTGTGTAAAAAATGTAGAGAAATAACACCAAAAATGTCCGAAATGTCTTCCCACTCTTTCTTACGCAGCTTTTCAGCGTTCACACACATTTCCTGCAGGAAGCAACTTCCTGTGCCTTGTCAAAATAAAACGTGATCTCTAGTCCAGAGTGTAGATGTTCTCTGGAACCGGTCGTCTCATCCGGATCTCGTAGATGATGTGAGGAGGTTCTTCAGAGGAGAAACTGGAGGGGAAATCAGAAGGTTAGCTTTCATAGAGTCTTCTTAGTTAGCATCAGGTTAGCATCAGGTTAGCATCAGGCTAGCATCAGGTTAGCATGAGGTTAGCATCAGTGTTAAACAACGCTAAAGGAGACGACCAACTTGTCATATGACGCTAAAGGAGACGACCAAGCGTGTTATATGATGCTAAAGGAGACAACCAAGCGTGTTATATGACGCTAAAGGAGACGACCAAGCGTGTTATATGATGCTAAAGGAGACAACCAAGCGTGTTATATGACGCTAAAGCAGACGACCAAGCGTGTTATATGACGCTAAAGGAGATGACCAAGCGTGTTTTATGATGCTAAAGGAGACCACCAAGCGTGTTATATGACGCTAAAGGAGACCACCAAGCGTGTTATATGACGCTAAAGGAGACCACCAAGCGTGTTATATGACGCTAAAGGAGAGGACCAAGCGTGTTATATGATGCTAAAGGAGACAACCAAGCGTGTTATATGACGCTAAAGGAGAGGACCAAGCGTGTTATATGACGCTAACGGAAACAACCAAGCGTGTTATATGATGCTAAAGGAGACAACCAAGCGTGTTATATGATGCTAAAGGAGACGACCAAGCGTGTTATATGATGCTAAAGGAGAGGACCAAGCGTGTTATATGATGCTAAAGGAGACAACCAAGCGTGTTATATGACGCTAAAGCAGACGACCAAGCGTGTTATACGATGCTAAAGGAGACAACCAAGCGTGTTATATGACGCTAAAGGAGATGACCAAGCGTGTTATATGATGCTAAAGGAGACCACCAAGCGTGTTATATGACGCTAAAGGAGACCACCAAGCGTGTTATATGACGCTAAAGGAGAGGACCAAGCGTGTTATATGATGCGAAAGGAGACAACCAAGCGTGTTATATGACGCTAAAGGAGAGGACCAAGCGTGTTATATGACGCTAACGGAAACAACCAAGCGTGTTATATGATGCTAAAGGAGACAACCAAGCGTGTTATATGATGCTAAAGGAGACGACCAAGCGTGTTATATGACGGTAAAGGAGACGACCAAGTGTTTTATATCACGCTAAAGGAGACGACCAAGCGTGTTATATGACGCTAAAGGAGACGTATGATGCTAAAGGAGAGGACCAAGCGTGTTATATGATGCTAAAGGAGACAACCAAGCGTGTTATATGATGCTAAAGGAGACAACCAAGCGTGTTATATGACACTAAAGGAGACAACCAAGCGTGTTATATGATGCTAAAGGAGACGACCAAGCGTGTTATATGATGCTAAAGGAGACCACCAAGCGTGTTATATGACGCTAAAGGAGAGGACCAAGCGTGTTATATGACGCTAAAGGAGACCACCAAGCGTGTTATATGACGCTAAAGGAGACCACCAAGCGTGTTATATGACGCTAAAGGAGACCACCAAGCGTGTTATATGACGCTAAAGGAGACCACCAAGCGTGTTATATGATGCTAAAGGAGACAACCAAGCGTGTTATATGATGCTAAAGGAGACGACCAAGCGTGTTATATGATGCTAAAGGAGACAACCAAGCGTGTTATATGACGGTAAAGGAGACGGCCAAGCGTGTTATATGACGCTAAAGGAGACGACCAAGCGTGTTATATGATGCTGAGGAGACAACCAAGCGTGTTATATGACTCCACTGAGGTGAACTCACCAGCTGATCTCTGAGGCTCTTCTGTGTATTCCACCTGGAGAAGGAAATGAGATGTGAAACGTGTTAAATCGGCCGACTCGTGTGTTCAGTTTGAAGCAAACTAGAATAACAACATTTATAAGTATGATTATTATTATGATGTCCTGTGTTTGCAGGACAGGAGGAGACGTACGTCTGAAGGCCAGGAAGACAAACACCGCGGCTGAAATCAGCAGCACGCTGAGGGACAGAGACAGGACGGGGACGTTGATCTGAAGGGAGAGAGACGGGAGAGAGTCCTCCACCTGATGAGAGACAGACAGAGAGAGAGAGACAGACAGACAGAGACACAGAGAGAGACAGACAGACAAAGACACAGAGAGAGACAGACAGACAGAAAGACAGTGAGAGAGAGTTATGTGCGTTGAGTTATAGGATCACATGATCACGTTTTTCTGGAGGGACGGGAAAGCTACAGGTGTGACTGTTGAAGCTAGGGTTAGGGTTAACAGGTTAGTAACTAACGTCTGTAACCCTGACAACACGCTGTGGGGGGGGGGGGTTACTCACGGCAACGCCGTCGGAGCGCTGCAGGGTGGAGTTCTTCCTCAGCACCAACTTCCAGTTTACTGCAGAGAAACACCTCGTTACTGGAGGATGAGCTGAATATCTGGGTATTTAAAATCCCTTATGCCCATATATGTATATATGTGTATATATATATATATATATACAGTATTTTAAAAAAACAGAAACGCGTTACAAACCATCACCAGATTCCCTAACATCAGTTATTTATGAGTTCGCACTAAAATAATAATATAATAATTTGTTTTATTGTTACAACAGAACATCAAAATATATTAAAGTTCTGATAAATAAAATGTAGAAAAATACAAACTTAAGAAGAGCCTCCTCTGGTGGACAGATTATGCAACGCCATCACTAACAGGGACGTTGTAGAGCGTCCTCTGGTGGACAGACTATGCAACACCATCACTAACAGGGACGTTGTAGAGCGTCCTCTGGTGGACAGACTATGCAACGCCATCACTAACAGGGACGTTGTAGAGCGTCCTCTGGTGGACAGACCATGCAACGCCATCACTAACAGGGACGTTGTAGAGCGTCCTCTGGTGGACAGACTATGCAACGCCATCACTAACAGGGACGTTGTAGAGCGTCCTCTGGTGGACAGACTATGCAACGGCAACAGTAACAGGGACGATGTAGAGCGTCCTCTGGTGGACAGACTATGCAACGTCATCGGTAACAGGGACGTTGTAGAGCGTCCTCTGGTGGACAGACTATGCAACGTCATCGGTAACAGGGACGTTGTAGAGCGTCCTCTGGTGGACAGACTATGCAACGCCATCACTAACAGGGACGTTGTAGAGCGTCCTCTGGTGGACAGACTATGCAACGCCATCACTAACAGGGACGTTGTAGAGCGTCCTCTGGTGGACAGACTATGCAACGCCATCACTAACAGGGACGTTGTAGAGCGTCCTCTGGTGGACAGACTATGCAACGCCATCACTAACAGGGACGTTGTAGAGCGTCCTCTGGTGGACAGACTATGCAACGCCATCACTAACAGGGACGTTGTAGAGCGTCCTCTGGTGGACAGACTATGCAACGGCAACACTAACAGGGACGATGTAGAGCGTCCTCTGGTGGACAGACTATGCAACGTCATCGCTAACAGGGACGTTGTAGAGCGTCCTCTGGTGGACAGACTATGCAACGCCAATACTAACCGGGACGTTGTAGAGCGTCCTCTGGTGGACAGACTATGCAACGCCATCACTAACAGGGACGTTGTAGAGCGTCCTCTGGTGGACAGACTATGCAACGCCATCACTAACAGGGACGTTGTAGAGCGTCCTCTGGTGGACAAGCTATGCAACGCCATCACTAACAGGGACGTTGTAGAGCGTCCTCTGGTGGACAGACTATGCAACGCCATCACTAACAGGGACGTTGTAGAGCGTCCTCTGGTGGACAGACTATGCAACGCCATCACTAACAGGGACGTTGTAGAGCGTCCTCTGGTGGACAGACTATGCAACGGCAACACTAACAGGGACGATGTAGAGCGTCCTCTGGTGGACAGACTATGCAACGTCATCGGTAACAGGGACGTTGTAGAGCGTCCTCTGGTGGACAGACTATGCAACACCATCACTAACAGGGACGTTGTAGAGCGTCCTCTGGTGGACAGACTATGCAACGCCATCACTAACAGGGACGTTGTAGAGCGTCCTCTGGTGGACAGACTATGCAATGGCAACACTAACAGGGACGATGTAGAGCGTCCTCTGGTGGACAGACTATGCAACGTCATCGCTAACAGGGACGTTGTAGAGCGTCCTCTGGTGGACAGACTATGCAACGCCAATACTAACCGGGACGTTGTAGAGCGTCCTCTGGTGGACAGACTATGCAACGCCATCACTAACAGGGACGTTGTAGAGCGTCCTCTGGTGGACAGACTATGCAACGCCATCACTAACAGGGACGTTGTAGAGCGTCCTCTGGGAGACAGACTGCAGGCTTACCTGTGGACGCCGGCAGCGCTGTGACGTGATTGGTTGTTGGAGGAGGACTGGTGACCGGCGCTGAGACAGAAAACACAACAGATTAACTGGGAGACAAACAGAAGACACAAAGACTTTGGAGAAAAAATCTGAGAATGAGACAAAAACTGAAAAACCAAACAACAGATTCTTTTAGGGGGTTGTAAGTTACGTCTGTCTGTCTGTCTGTCTGTCTGTCCTGTCTCTCTCTCCCTGTCTGTCGGTCTCTCTCTCTGTGTGTCTGTCTCTCTCCCTCCCTTTCTGTCTCTCTCCCCCTGTCTGTCTGTCCCCCGTCTGTCTCTGTCTGTCTCTCTCTCTGTCTATTTTGTGTTCCCTCTGTCTCTCACTATCCCTGTCTGTCTCCCTGTCTGTCTTCTAGAGCAGGGATTCCCGAAGTGGGGGTCGGGACCCACAGGGGGGTCGGGACCCACAGGGGCGTCGGGACCCACATGGGGGTCGGGACCCACAGGGGGGTCGCGAGCCAGAGAGGGGGGGGGTCGCAAGTTGATTTCCAGAAATAAAATAAAAATGTAAAAACGATTAGAAAGATCAGATGTTAGCCATGATTTAACACAAGATAAAACTAGTGGCTGAATCTAACATAAAACCAAGCTAATAAATAAGAAGGGAACGTCTCTTCTGATTCTCTTTGACCCCTCGGACCCCCGAGGTCACTGCGACAGATTTACGACATATTAGCGACAGAATCAGTTGTAGCAGCGCCACGCTGAACAGTCTAGCATATGCACAGAGGATATTTTTAGGAACATTATAACATCATTCTGTCAAAATGAAACATCGGTTAATATCGTCCAAAGACAAAGCAGAGAAGCCAGCAAAGACCGACCGGAGGGCCCACCAGAGAATCCAGCGGAGAGGGCCCACCAGAGAGTCCAGCGGAGAGGGCCCACCAGAGAGGGTCCACCAGAGAGGACCCACCAGAGAGGGCCCACCAGAGAGGGCCCACCAGAGAGAGCCCACCAGAGAAGGCAGCGGAGAGTCCAGCAGAGAGGGCCCACCAGAGAGTCCAGCGGAGAGGGCCCACCAGAGAGGGCCCACCAGAGAGTCCAGCGGAGAGGGCCCACCAGAGAGGGTCCACCAGAGAGGACCCACCAGAGAGGGCCCACCAGAGAGGGCCCACCAGAGAGAGCCCACCAGAGAGGATCCACCAGAGAGGGCCCACCAGAGAGGGCCCACCACGGCGTCTGCACAAGGACCGGCGTCTGCACAAGGACGTCCATCAGCAATCGGATCCTCCAAGTGTCGACAGTATCGAGAGGACTTGATCCAGTATGGATTCACGTGTGTCATTGTCAACAAAGTACAACATCCCCGATGTGTAGTGTGCACCGAGGTGCTTGCACATGAAAGCCTAAAGCCTGGAAAAATGCTCAGACCCCTGAAGACCAAGCACCCCTCTCTCGCTGCTCAGGTTCATGATGACCTTGCTCTGACCTTTGACCCCTCTTGGGTTCATAATGACCTTGCTCTGACCTTTGACCCCTCTCAGGTTGATGATGACCTTGCTCTGACCTTTGACCACTCTCGGGTTCATGATGACCTTGCTCTGACCTTTGACCACTCTCGGGTTGATGATGACCTTGCTCTGACCTTTGACAAATCTCGGGTTCATGATGACCTTGCTCTGACCTTTGACCCCTCTCGGGTTGATGATGACCTTGCTCTGACCTTTGACAAATCTCGGGTTCATGATGACCTTGCTCTGACCTTTGACCCCTCTCAGGTTCATGATGACCTTGCTCTGACCTTTGACCCCTCTCAGGTTCATGATGACCTTGCTCTGACCTTTGACCACTCTCAGGTTCATGATGACCTTGCTCTGACCTTTGACCACTCTCAGGTTCATGATGACCTTGCTCTGACCTTTGACCCCTCTCAGGTTCATGATGACCTTGCTCTGACCTTTGACCACTCTCAGGTTCATGATGACCTTCTTGTCGTTGAAGATGCCGTCGATGTCGACCCTGCAGCAGTACGGCCCGCTGTCTGTCCGCCTCACGTCCACGATGTCCAGGTCCATCTGTCCGTCCAGGACGTCCCCCGTCAGACGGTACCGGTCCTCCACCTGCAGCACCACAGGTACGCTTAGATCACTGTCGCTATGACGATACAGTAAGACAACAACAACATCTAAACCTTGAAAACAACAACAAAAACAACGTGAAAAGTGACAAAAATCTCGAAAATCAACAGAAACGTCCCAAAAAACAACAAAAATATAAAACGTCAATGACATTTTAAAGAGACGTTTTCATCCGAGAGATGCTGTGAGTGTGTGTGTGTGTGTGTGTGTGTGTGTGTGTGTGTGTGTGTGTGTGTGTGTGTGTGTATCTGCTCACCTTGG
>CM049383.1:679364-686864 GCA_026937815.1 Etheostoma perlongum
AACGTCCCTGTTAGTGATGGCGTTGCATAGTCTGTCCACCAGAGGACGCTCTACAACGTCCCTGTTAGTGATGGCGTTACATAGTCTGTCCACCAGAGGACGCTCTACAACGTCCCTGTTAGTGATGGCGTTGCATAGTCTGTCCACCAGAGGACGCTCTACAACGTCCCTGTTAGTGATGGCGTTGCATAGTCTGTCCACCAGAGGACGCTCTACAACGTCCCTGTTAGTGATGGCGTTGCATAGTCTGTCCACCAGAGGACGCTCTACAACGTCCCTAAAATACAGGGGGCGTAAGTATACACCCACTATGTTAAATTCCCATAGAGGCAGGCAGATGGTTATTATTACAGGCCAGTTAATACATGGATCAGGATACTATGCATCCTGATAAAGTCCCCCCCCATCATCACATACCCTTCACCATACCTAGAAAATTATTCTTGCGGCAAGGGAAGCCTCTGACACCTTCTGAGCTCTAACCCTGAGAGCCGTCTCTTTATTTGCAAAGTGAAGCAGGATACATGTCAGATTTACGACGGGGAGTGTCAGCTGATTGGGTTTTGCAGAAAATACAGACAACCAAAAAAGGTACGGAATAATAAAAAAATCATAATGGGGTTAAATGTGTGTGTCTGTGTCTGTGTCTCTGTGTGTGTGTCTGTGTATGTGTGTGTGTGTGTGTGTGTGTGTTTCTATGTGTGTCTATGTGTGTGTCTATCTGTGTGTGTGTGTAACCAAAAAATGTACAGAATAATACATGATCATTACAGGGTTTAAAGCAATGTTAAACACTATGTGATGAGATCCCATTGTGGGATTTGAACCCGGGCCTACAGCATTAAGGGCATGTCACATAACCACTGCGCCCCCACTGTAATAACTCCTGGAAAACCTATACAAGGTAATATATAATTTATCTGTGTGTGTGTCTCTCTGTGTGTGTGTGTGTGTGTGTGTGTGCGTGTCAATCTGTGTTTGTGTGTGTGTGTCTATGTGTGTGTGTGTTTGTGTGTCTCTGTGTGTGTGTGTCTGTGTGTGTGTGTCTCTTTCTGTGTGTGCGCACGTGTCTCTGTGTTTGTGTGTGTGTGTGTCTGTGTGTGTTTGTGTGTGTGTGTGTCTCTGTGTGTGTGTGTGTGTATGTGTGTCTGTGTGTATGTGTGTGTCTCTCAGTGTGTCTGTGTATGTATGTCTGTGTGTGTGTGTGTCTCTGTGGGTGTGTGTGTGACTGTGTATGTGTGTGTGTCTCTCTTTCTCTGTGTGTGTGTGTGACTGTGTATGTGTGTGTCTCTCTTTCTCTGTGTGTGTGTGTGTCTCTCTTTCTCTGTGTGTGTGTGTGTGTGTGTCTCTCTGTGAGTGTCAAGATTTGAAGGATTTGAAGCATGCTCTCATTGACTTTAATGTTAAAAAAAATTGCTTAAAAGCTTAATATTTAAAAAAGTATAAATAGTAGAAAAATAGTAGAAGAAGTCCCATCATCTGCTAAAAGAGCTGAAGATTGTAAAAGTTGAATGGTATAAATAGCAGAAAGTATGCAGAAGATAGAGAGAGCCAAAAAACGTACGGAATAAGAATAACAATAGTTGGAATGCTGTGGAACAGCATTGGAACAGCTGTGGAACAGCATTCCAACTATTAATCAAATGAAAACATACTCAAACCATAAATGAACTTTGTACCACACAAACTAGCTGCTCTAAGCATAACCGGTCCTCTAACAAACTCAAACCATGTATGAAGATCACAACACACATGCAGTAGTTTAAACACAACAGGCTCTCTAACAGAAGAACAAAAGAACAAATTCATACATATAATGAAGTAGAGTTAAAGTGCGCACCTGCTCGCTGTAGGCCTTCAGCAGGTCCTCCACGGGGAAAGTGAAGCGGAACGAGCCCATTCTGGAGGTCTTCAGGAAGGCCGGAGACGTGGTGAACTTCTCCAGGAACCCCTGCTGCATCTGGAGCTTCTGGTCCAGGTAGGTTTTCTCCAGGAGTCTCCTCTCAGCTGACGCGATCTCATCAGGTCCCACGGACAGACTCCACCACAGCAGACCCAGCTCAGACTTCTGGTCCTTGAAGGGGTCCTGGGAGATATGGAACAAAATCTCAAATCACCAATCTGACGTGTGTAGTATCTAATGATTTGTAACTTGAATCAGGTTCTGTCCAAAGTAAAGACTACTGATTAAGGGGGTTTACATCGCGCCCTGTGTCCTACCTTGAAGCCGCTATCCCTCCTGATGCCACGCAGTCCCTCTCCCTCTGTGTCGTGTCTCACGTGGGACACATGAAACTCCGGGTGAGGGTATTCAGGGATGTTGTCTTTGAAGAGATATTTGTTTCCCAAACCTCGAGCCATCTCTTTTAAATCTTTCAGCTTCAAGTGCTGTTTTTTAACAAATTGTTCCGGGTAGTTTCTCCTGTTCCGCACGGTCTCCATGGTAGATCAGTCTCTGCTTGGAAGGGGGGTGGCTCAGGGAAATAAATAGAAAAAATAAGCCCATCCCATTTCCTCTTTCATGGAGACTTCATCACACGGTGTGGCTTATTTATATAATTACCTCCAGGAGTCTATTTAGAAAGAAAGAGAAACTAAGACAGAAAGACTGAGAAAGAGAAAGCAAGACTGGGAGACGTCCATGTCCATTTCCTCCTACACTGTTTATCTGATGGGAATGTTAACGCTGGACAAGAGAGACACTTTGATTTTGTCTTTTTAATCTAAATTATTCTTCATTCTGATATGATGAACATGTTGTTAGAAGACAGACGGACGGACGGACGGACCGACCAACTGACATACAAGAAAATAACATAATATTCTCTCAACAATCTGAGAGAAAGAAAAAAAAAATTGAGAGAAAAATCTCTCTCAAATTACTTTTTTAAACTCTTAAATATATATTTTTTGCTATCAGTGTGAAAAAAAATTATCTAAAAAAAAAGTGTTCTCAAGTTTCTCAAAACGTTTTTCTTCTCGCTCTCAAAACCTAATAAAATAAAATAATAATAAGTCTTTGCTTTCGTCTCAGGATGTTTCTCTCCATGTGAAAATAGTCTCATGGGCTGGGCCACGTTCCTATTGGCCAGTTGGGGGCAGGGGCCACGTTCCTATTGGCCAGTTGGGGCAGGGCCACGTTCCTATTGGCCAGTTGGGGGCAGGGCCACGTTCCTATTGGCCAGTTGGGGCGGGGGCACGTTCCTATTGGCCAGTTGGGTGAGCACCGTCTTGTCTTGGGAGTCCATCTGAATCATAACACCATTGTGTTACAGAGATAACTAGCAGCCAGCCCACTTCTAAATAATAAATAATAAATAAATAATAAATAAATAATAAATAAATAATAAATAAATAATAAATAAATAATAAATAAATACATTTTACTGATCTCAACACGTTTTAACAGTCACACTGAGACACTGGCGGTGAGATCCGGGTCCTGCAGCCGCGGACCTGTAATCTGTCAAATAAAGAAGACGCGTTGATGGGGCTTTTATTCTGAAGGGGGCTTTTATTCTGACGGGGGCTTTTATTCTGAAGGATGGTTTGGCCGGAAGTCGTCACCCTATCGTCGCTTTCCCGATGCTGTCACAGTCCGCTAGACAATCATTAAAGTACCAGAAAAGAGGAAATATAAAGAATATCCGCGATATTACACCGAGTGCAGTTGCTGTAGAGAAGCTCCGCGTCGGGGTTATAAACCCGTTTCACGGTTTAAACGCCGCGTCTCACGGTAAAGTCGACGGGAGTTCCTAGCTAGCGTCATGCTAGCCGGAGCTAACCTGAGCTAGCAGCATTAGCCGGAGCTAGCCTGAGCTAGCGTCATGTTAGCCGGAGCTAACCTGAGCTAGCAGCATTAGCCGGAGCTAACCTGACCTAGCAGAATTAGCCGGAGCTAGCAGCATTAGCCGGAGCTAACCTGAGATAGCAGCATTAGCCGGAGCTAACCGGAGCTAGCAGCATTAGCCGGAGCTAACCTGAGCTAGCAGCATTAGCCGGAGCTAGCCTGAGCTAGCGTCATGTTAGCCGGAGCTAACCTGAGCTAGCAGCATTAGCCGGAGCTAACCTGAGCTAGCAGAATTAGCAGGAGCTAGCAGCATTACCCGGAGCTAACCTGAGCTAGCAGCATTAGCCGGAGCTAACCTGAGCTAGCAGTGTTAGCCGGAGCTAGCCTGAGCTAGCAGCATTAGCCTGGAGCTAACATGAGCTAGCAGCATTAGCCGGAGCTAACCTGAGCTAGCAGCATTAGCTGCGTTACCGGCTGATTAACGGACAGTTACCGGGGGTTAACGGACAGTTACCGGGGTTAACGGACAGTTACCGGGGGTTAACGGACAGTTATCGTGGGTTAACGGACAGTTACCGGGGGTTAACGGACAGTTACCGGGGTTAACGGGGGTTAGATGGCCGTTGAGCGGAGCCGGTGGCCGGGCCAGCCCGGAGAGCTGTGAAGGTGGGTGTTTACGGTTATAACCGGACATATATAATGTTAATCTACCCTTTATATATAATGTACATATACCCTTTATATATAATGTACATATACCCTTTATATATAATGTGTATATACCCTTTATATATAATGTGTATACCCTTTATATATAATGTGTATACCCTTCTATAGCTAGCTGCTAAGGGGCAGGTCCAGGGAGATAACCGAACATCATGCCCAGAGATGGGTAGAGTTACATTTACTAGAGTAAGTTATTGAAAAATATATACTTGTAAGAGTAGTTTTAAATCATTGTACTTACATTCAATACACTATACTCTTTTACTTGAGTAGATTAGTGAAGAAGAAGCTGTCTTACTCCTCTACATCAGAATACATAAATATACAATACAGTACTTTTACTTAAGTCATACTATTATGAAGTAAGAGTACTTTTACTTGAGTCATATTACTATGAAGTATAATCTGATAATATAATATAGATTATACTTGTACTCGGATCTCGCCAAAAAAGTATTTTTCAAGACAAGATAGTAATATTTCAAGTGGAAAAATAAAATTGTTGAAATCGTATTTATTTACGAGTGTGTGTGTGTGTGTGTGTGTGTGTGTGTGTGTGTGTGTGTGTGTGTGTGTGTGTCCAGGATGCTCCAGGGCCCGTACGGCAGCCTGGACCGGGACCGTCCCCTCATCCGGATCCAGTTCACCAGCTTCGCCGTGGCGACGGTGCTGCTTCCTCTGACCGGCCTCATCGCCTGCCTCTTCATCTCAGTCATCTACCACTATGAGGACGCAGTGTACACACACTGCCAGGTGGGACACACACACACACACACACTGCCAGGTGGGACACACACACACACACACACACACACACACACACACACACTGCCAGGTGGGACTCTCTCTCTCTTTCTCTCTGTATGAATGTGTGTGTGTATGTGTGTGTCCCACCTGGCAGTGTGTGTCTGTGTGTGTGTGTGTCTCTCTGTGTCTGTGTGTGTGTGTCTCTCTGTGTCTGTGTGTGTGTGTCTCTCTGTGTGTGTGTGTCTCTGTGTGCGTGTGTTTGTCTCTCTCTCTCTGCGTGTCTCTCTGTGCGTGTGTCTCTGTGTGTGTGTGTGTGTGTGTGTGTGTGTGTGTGTGTGTGTGTGTGTGTGTGTGTGTGTGTGTGTGTGTGTGTGTGTGTCTGTCTGTCTGTGTGTGTGTCTCTGACTTGTTGTCCTCACCAACCAGGTATCCAACTACCTCCCGTCCATCAGCGCGGCCATCAGCCGCGTGCCGGAGCGCTACATCTGGCGCTGCAGCGTCGGGCTGCACTCGGCGCCGCGCTACCTGGTCTCCGCCGCCTACTTCAGCTTCTACCGAGCCCGCTTCGCCGCCCGGCTGCCTGAGCTGCTGCTGGGGGGGCTGGCGCTGGTCTGCAGCCTCGCCGAGAACACCGGCCTGCTGCTGCTCACGTACGTGGCCTCCACGGAGACCTACAGTGAGTACACACCTATCTGAAGTCTCTTTATATAGACCTTAGTGGTCCCTAATACTGTATCTGAAGTCTCTTTTTAGTGGTCCCTAATATATAGACCTTAGTGGTCCCTAATACTGTATCTGAAGTCTCTTTATATAGACCTTAGTGGTCCCTAATACTGTATCTGAAGTCTCTTTATATAGACCTTAGTGGTCCCTAATACTGTATCTGAAGTCTCTTTATATAGACCTTAGTGGTCCCTAATACTGTATCTGAAGTCTCTTTATATAGACCTTAGTGGTCCCTAATACTGGATCTGAAGTCTCTTTATAAAGACCTTAGTGGTCTTAACGAGCCTTTTGTGTCTGCAGGTCTTCATAAAAACGGTTTCATCGTGTTCGTCGGGAGCTCGGTGCTGCACATGCTCATTACCTGCAGACTGTGGCAGGTGATCAGGAGACACTATGTGGACCCAAAGGTAAACAAACCACCTGTCTGTCTCTTTGTCTCTGTCTGTCTGTCTCTTTGTCTCTCTGTATGTCTCTGTCCGTCTCTCTGTCTGTTAGTGATTAATTGTCAGTGTGCCTCTCTGTTTACTAAATGAAAGAGATTATTTCATATTGAGTCAGCAACCATCAGGCCAGTTAGAAGCAGTGCTGGGTTTTCACCTGCAGAGGGCGCCGCCGAGCACCAGCCTCCAGTCCCACCTCAGGACCCGTGTGAGTGTTAGAGAGAGACAGAGAGGGGGGGAAAGGGGGGAGAGAGACACAGAGAGAGGGGGGGAGGGAGAGAGACGGGGGAGGGAGAGAGAGAGAGATAGGGGAGGGAGAAGAGACATAGGGGGAGATAGAGAGGGGGAGGAGGAGAGAGAGAGACCACTCTACGACCACCATCTCTTCTGAGCCGCCGTCGTGGTCCTCTGGCCTTTAAGCTGCAGTCAGGCCTCCCAGCCGAGCAGGAAGTCGATGAAGAACTTCCTGTTTTAACGTGCGTCTCGGCTTTATTTTGGTGCTTCCCTGTTTCTCGTCTCTCCGGGATTGCAGCACTTTGACTCTTTGCGTCATGAGACTGCTGAGCTTCCAGGAAAGGGCAACCGCCTCTTATTTCAATATTTAATCATGTCAGGGCTCCCACACATCCTGCAGAACTCTCTGTGTGTGTGTGTGTGTGTGTGTGTGTGTGTGTGTGTGTGTGTGTGTGTGTGTGTGTGTGTGTGTGTGTGTGTGTGTGTGTGTGTGTGTGTTAGTAATGATAAAGAGTAACTTCTGGATTTATTTTAACCTGGACCCGATTTTCCCATGTTTTTGTGTCTAAGTGACTAAACAACTATCTTTGAAGATGGTCCAGTATTAAGTGAGAACGCTGCCAAACCCACCAGACTCCATGTAAATAATCACTACTTTTATCCCCGTAAAACACACTTCATTCAAAGTGGACAGGAACTAAATAAAACTACCAAAAGCCGTCTTGGTTCATCTTTCCACTGTTCCAACAATCACCACTCTGGTCTGGTTGGAATAAACTCTTAATTCACCCATTTACATGTGGAGATATGCTGCTCTATACACACTAAAAGTAGTGA
>CM049383.1:689364-696864 GCA_026937815.1 Etheostoma perlongum
AAACACACACACACAATATGAGTTTCTTTTTAACAAATTACCATAGAAACAACACACACACAGAGACACACACACACAGAGAGAGACACACACACACACTATAGAGAGAGAATACACACACAGAGACAACACACACACACAGAGAAAATGAGACTCTAATATCAGAGTACACACACAGATGAGGTTTACACACACACACACACACATAATGAGGAACACACACACACAGATACACACAATTCACATACAGAGACACACACACACACATTGGATGACTGGTATAATTCTATATAAATGAGGTTTAACTGTGTGTGTGTAATTCTATATAAATGAGGTTTAACTCTAATATGGTATAATTCTATATAATGAGGTTTAACAATATTAGGTATAATTCTACAGAAACTCTATTATATAAATGGACATGATGATTCTATATAAATGATTTCCTCGATGTAGGAGGTGTGAAATATAAAATATATATATCTGGAATATGAGTTTCTTTTTAACCAAATTACCATAAAAATGGATTCCTTCCAACTCTTTCTTTAATGATTCCTCTGATCTTAACTATTAGTCAGAATAATTCATAATTTCTGCTTTTTAACTCTAATATCAGGTATAATTCTATATAATGAGGTTTAACTCTAATATCAGGTATAATTCTATATAATGAGGTTTAACTCTAATATCAGGTATAATTCTATATAAATGAGGTTTAACTCTAATATTAGGTATAATTCTATATAAATGAGGTTTAACTCTAATATCAGGTATAATTCTATATAAATGAGGTTTAACTCTAATATCAGGTATAATTCTATATAATGAGGTTTAACTCTAATATTAGGTATAATTCTATATAATGAGGTTTAACTCTAATATTAGGTATAATTCTATATAATGAGGTTTAACTCTAATATTAGGTATAATTCTATATAATGAGGTTTAACTCTAATATTAGGTATAATTCTATATAATGAGGTTTAACTCTAATATTAGGTATAATTCTATATAATGAGGTTTAACTCTAATATTAGGTATAATTCTATATAATGAGGTTTAACTCTAATATTAGGTATAATTCTATATAAATGAGGTTTAACTCTAATATTAGGTATAATTCTATATAATGAGGTTTAACTCTAATAGGTATAATTCTATATAAATGAGGTTTAACTCTAATATCAGGTATAATTCTATATAAATGAGGTTTAACTCTAATATCAGGTATAATTCTATATAAATGAGGTTTAACTCTAATATTAGGTATAATTCTATATAAATGAGGTTTAACTCTAATATCAGGTATAATTCTATATAATGAAGTTTAACTCTAATATTAGGTATAATTCTATATAATGAGGTTTAACTCTAATATTAGGTATAATTCTATATAATGAGGTTTAACTCTAATATTAGGTATAATTCTATATAATGAGGTTTAACTCTAATATTAGGTATAATTCTATATAATGAGGTTTAACTCTAATATTAGGTATAATTCTATATAATGAGGTTTAACTCTAATATTAGGTATAATTCTATATAATGAGGTTTAACTCTAATATTAGGTATAATTCTATATAATGAGGTTTAACTCTAATATTAGGTATAATTCTATATAATGAGGTTTAACTCTAATATTAGGTATAATTCTATATAAATGAGGTTTAACTCTAATATTAGGTATAATTCTATATAAATGAGGTTTAACTCTAATATTAGGTATAATTCTATATAATGAGGTTTAACTCTAATATTAGGTATAATTCTATATAATGAGGTTTAACTCTAATATTAGGTATAATTCTATATAATGAGGTTTAACTCTAATATTAGGTATAATTCTATATAATGAGGTTTAACTCTAATATTAGGTATAATTCTATATAATGAGGTTTAACTCTAATAGGTATAATTCTATATAAATGAGGTTTAACTCTAATAGGTATAATTCTATATAAATGAGGTTTAACTCTAATATCAGGTATAATTCTATATAATGAGGTTTAACTCTAATATTAGGTATAATTCTATATAATGAGGTTTAACTCTAATATTAGGTATAATTCTATATAATGAGGTTTAACTCTAATATTAGGTATAATTCTATATAATGAGGTTTAACTCTAATATTAGGTATAATTCTATATAATGAGGTTTAACTCTAATATTAGGTATAATTCTATATAAATGAGGTTTAACTCTAATATTAGGTATAATTCTATATAATGAGGTTTAACTCTAATATTAGGTATAATTCTATATAATGAGGTTTAACTCTAATATTAGGTATAATTCTATATAAATGAGGTTTAACTCTAATAGGTATAATTCTATATAATGAGGTTTAACTCTAATATCAGGTATAATTCTATATAATGAGGTTTAACTCTAATATTAGGTATAATTCTATATAATGAGGTTTAACTCTAATATTAGGTATAATTCTATATAAATGAGGTTTAACTCTAATATTAGGTATAATTCTATATAATGAGGTTTAACTCTAATATTAGGTATAATTCTATATAATGAGGTTTAACTCTAATAGGTATAATTCTATATAAATGAGGTTTAACTCTAATATCAGGTATAATTCTATATAATGAGGTTTAACTCTAATATCAGGTATAATTCTATATAATGAGGTTTAACTCTAATATTAGGTATAATTCTATATAATGAGGTTTAACTCTAATATTAGGTATAATTCTATATAATGAGGTTTAACTCTAATATTAGGTATAATTCTATATAATGAGGTTTAACTCTAATAGGTATAATTCTATATAAATGAGGTTTAACTCTAATATCAGGTATAATTCTATATAATGAGGTTTAACTCTAATATTAGGTATAATTCTATATAATGAGGTTTAACTCTAATATTAGTATAATTCTATATAATGAGGTTTAACTCTAATATAATTCTATATAAATGAGGTTTAACTCTAATTCTATATAATGAGGTTTAACTCTAATATTAGGTATAATTCTATATAATGAGGTTTAACTCTAATATTAGGTATAATTCTATATAATGAGGTTTAACTCTAATATTAGGTATAATTCTATATAATGAGGTTTAACTCTAATATTAGGTATAATTCTATATAATGAGGTTTAACTCTAATATTAGGTATAATTCTATATAATGAGGTTTAACTCTAATATTAGGTATAATTCTATATAATGAGGTTTAACTCTAATATTAGGTATAATTCTATATAATGAGGTTTAACTCTAATATTAGGTATAATTCTAATTCTATATAATGAGGTTTAACTCTAATATTAGGTATAATTCTATAATTTTAACTATATATAAATGAGGTTTAACTCTAATAGGTATAATTCTATATAATGAGGTTTAACTCTAATATTAGTATAATTCTATATAATGAGGTTTAACTCTAATATTAGGTATAATTCTATATAATGAGGTTTAACTCTAATATTAGGTATAATTCTATATAATGAGGTTTAACTCTAATATTAGGTATAATTCTATATAATGAGGTTTAACTCTAATATTAGGTATAATTCTATATAATGAGGTTTAACTCTAATATTAGGTATAATTCTATATAATGAGGTTTAACTCTAATATTAGGTATAATTCTATATAATGAGGTTTAACTCTAATATTAGGTATAATTCTATATAATGAGGTTTAACTCTAATATAGGTATAATTCTATATAATGAGGTTTAACTCTAATATTAGGTATAATTCTATATAATGAGGTTTAACTCTAATATTAGGTATAATTCTATATAATGAGGTTTAACTCTAATATTAGGTATAATTCTATATAATGAGGTTTAACTCTAATATTAGGTATAATTCTATATAAACTGAGGTTTAACTCTAATATTAGGTATAATTCTATATAATGAGGTTTAACTCTAATATTAGGTATAATTCTATATAATGAGGTTTAACTCTAATATTAGGTATAATTCTATATAATGAGGTTTAACTCTAATATTAGGTATAATTCTATATAATGAGGTTTAACTCTAATATTAGGTATAATTCTATATAATGAGGTTTAACTCTAATATCATAATTCTATATAATGAGGTTTAACTCTAATATCAGGTATAATTCTATATAATGAGGTTTAACTCTAATATAGGTATAATTCTATATAATGAGGTTTAACTCTAATATTAGGTATAATTCTATATAATGAGGTTTAACTCTAATATTAGGTATAATTCTATATAATGAGGTTTAACTCTAATATCAGGTATAATTCTATATAAATGAGGTTTAACTCTAATATTAGGTATAATTCTATATAATGAGGTTTAACTCTAATATTAGGTATAATTCTATATAATGAGGTTTAACTCTAATATCAGGTATAATTCTATATAAATGAGGTTTAACTCTAATATCAGGTATAATTCTATATAATGAGGTTTAACTCTAATATTAGGTATAATTCTATATAATGAGGTTTAACTCTAATATCAGGTATAATTCTATATAATGAGGTTTAACTCTAATATATAATGAGGTTTAACTCTAATATTAGGTATAATTCTATATAATGAGGTTTAACTCTAATATCAGGTATAATTCTATATAATGAGGTTTAACTCTAATATTAGGTATAATTCTATATAATGAGGTTTAACTCTAATATTAGGTATAATTCTATATAATGAGGTTTAACTCTAATATCAGGTATAATTCTATATAATGAGGTTTAACTCTAATATCAGGTATAATTCTATATAATGAGGTTTAACTCTAATATTAGGTATAATTCTATATAAATGAGGGTTATTGACCATAAAACTAGTAAGGTGGTGGTGGTGGAAACTAAAAAAAAAAACGAAAAAGGGACGAAAATGCGTCGGCGCCAACACTAATTTGGGTGACTTGTTAAAAGAGTGTTGACAGTTAGAGCCCGGGGATGTCCCACGCGTCCCGCGTCCTCCATGTCCCTTATGTCCCGCGTCCTCCTTGTCCCACGCGTCACATGTTTGTATCATGATGTCACGGCGGCGAAAGACGACGCTAACGTAAACAGTCGATAATTAAAGTAATTAAACAACAACAACATTACAAGATCTTTTATATTATTTCAACATTCTGATTACATCATCAAACAACCTCAGAGATTAAATTACAACATCAAACAGTCTTAAAGGGACACGCCTACTTATTGTTACTTTAGCTTATTCACCGCTACAACTAGCCTAGCTTAGCACAGATACTGGAGGTAACTGGCTCCAACTAGCCTAGCTTAGCACAGATCCTGGAGGTAACCGGCTCCAACTAGCCTAGCTTAGCACAGATCCTGGAGGTAACCGGCTCCAACTAGCCTAGCTTAGCACAGATTCTGGAGGTAACTGGCTCCAACTAGCCTAGCTTAGCACAGATCCTGGAGGTAACCGGCTCCAACTAGCCTAGCTTAGCACAGATCCTGGAGGTAACTGGCTCCAACTAGCCTAGCTTAGCACAGGGGTGATTAAGCTAAATTCCTAATAAGTCGGCGTGTTCCTTTTAAAGCTCGAAGGGAAACAACGGCAGTAAAAGTACTGCAGTATTCTCAGTTTCATGCAGTAAAAGTACTGCAGTATTCTGAGCTTAATGTAGTAAAAGTACTGCAGTATTCTCAGCTTCATGCAGTAAAAGTACTGCAGTATTCTCAGTTTCATGCAGTAAAAGTACTGCAGTATTCTGAGCTTCATGCAGTAAAAGTACTGCAGTATTCTCAGCTTCATGCAGTAAAAGTACTGCAGTATTCTCAGCATCAACATGGAAAAGTCACGTTTTTAAGCAATTTTTTTTGCCGTTTTTGTTGATTTTTTTCAACTATTGATCTCCGTTTTTTGTTTTAACGTTACTAATAACAATCGATAGAAAATGTATTTTAAAAAAAAGAAAACTTCCGTCTGTTTCCCTTCGAGCACAAACCAGAATCCCGTCAGCATTCCCAGGTGTGTGTGTGTGTGTGTGTGTGTGTGTGTGTGTGTGTGTGTGTGTGTGTGTGTGTGTGTGTGTGTGTGTGTGTGTGTGTGTGTGTGTGTGTGTGTGTGTGTGTGTGTGTGTCTGTGTGTCAATATGCGTGGCTGTGTATTGTGTGTTTGTTTTCAGAAATTCTGACATTTACTGACTTTCTTGTCCAGTTATTGAGTTGAATCTCTCCCCCCCAGCGATCCCAGGTGTGGCGTTCCCCCCAGCGTTCCCAGATGTGGCGTTCCCCCCAGCGATCCCAGGTGTGGCGTTCCCCCCCAGCGTTCCCAGATGTGGCGTTCCCCCCCAGCGATCCCAGGTGTGGCGTTCCCCCAGGTGTGGCGTTCCCCCCAGCGTCCCAGGTGTGGCGTTCCCCCCAGCGTTCCCAGATGTGGCGTTCCCCCCCAGGTGTGGCGTTCCCAGATCTGGCGTTCCCCCCCCAGCGTTCCCCAGGTGTGGCGTTCCCAGATGTGGCGTTCCCCCCCCAGCGTTCCCAGATGTGGCGTTCCCCCCCCAGCGATCCCAGGTGTGGCGTTCCCCCCCCAGCGATCCCAGATGTGGCGTTCCCAGATGTGGCGTTCCCAGATGCTGCGTTCCCAGATGCTGCGTTCCCAGATGCTGCGTTCCCAGATGCTGCGTTCCCAGATGTGGCGTTCCCAGATGCTGCGTTCCCAGATGCTGCGTTCCCAGATGCTGCGTTCCCAGATGCTGCGTTCGAGGCCCTTCTCTAATTCTCCAAAGATGAAACCAGGCGTGACATCAGTCCTTCAGACAGAGCGCTGCGTTCGAGGCCCGCTCCTACAGCAGGACGCAGGGCTTCTTGACGGCGGCGGCCGGCGGGCTGAGGACGGCCTTCACGGCCTCGGCGAACACGTCCTTGATGCCGTCCTGGTTGAGCGCGGAGCACTCGAGGTAGCGCGCGGCGTGGACGTGGCGGGCCAGCGCGGCGCCCTGCTGGGGGGTCACGGGGGTCTGGTTCTGCTCCTTCAGCTTCCTCTGGGTGTCCCCGTCGCCCCGCAGGTCGCTCTTAGTGCCCACCAGCAGGATGGGGACGCCGGGGCAGTGGTGGGACACCTGGGGGGAGGGAGGGAGGGAGGGGGGAGATTAAACTCAATAACTGGACAAGAAAGTCATAAAACGTCAGAATTTCTGAAAACCTACACACACACCTACGTGGTGATGATATCACAGAAAGGTCTAAATAAAACCCAATCACTTTATATATTTCCTTGTTTCAATGTTTTTGTGCTTGTGAGTCTGTGTGTGTGTGTGTGTGTCTCTGTGTGTGTGTGTGTGTGTGTGTGTATATATATCTGTGTGTGTGTCTCTCTCTCTGTGTGTGTGTGTGTGTCTGTGTGTGTATCTCTGTGTGTGTGTGTGTGTCTGTGTGTGTGTGTGTGTGTGTGTGTGTGTGTGTGTCTCTCTCTCTGTGTGTGTGTGTGTGTGTGTATATATATATCTGTGTGTGTGTGTGTGTGTGTGTGTGTGTGTCTCTGTGTGTGTCTCTCTCTGTGTGTGTGTG
>CM049383.1:699364-726864 GCA_026937815.1 Etheostoma perlongum
CCACCAGACTCCATGTAAATAATCACTACTTTTAGCGTGTATAGAGCAGCATATCTCCACCAGACTCCATGTAAATAATCACTACTTTTAGCATGTATAGAGCAGCATATCTCCACCAGACTCCATGTAAATAATCACTACTTTTAGCGTGTATAGAGCAGCATATCTCCACATGTAAATGGGTGAATTAAGAGTTTATTCCAACCAGACCAGAGTGGTGATTGTTGGAACAGTGGAAAGATGAACCAAGACGGCTTTTGGTAGTTTTATTTAGTTTCTGTCCACTTTGAATGAAGTGTGATTTACGATGCTAAAAATAGTGATTATTTACATGGAGTCTGGTGTATTGGTGATGGTGATTTCCATAATGATTTTATCTGTAGTAACTCTTCTTCTTTGCTTTCCTTTAGATGTTTTCCACCCGTGCAGCCTAACATCCGGGACTTTTACTTGTATTGGAGTATTTTTATAAAGTATCTCAGAACTTCTTCCTCTAAGAAGTGACACCGATAATTTAGGCGACTAACAGACGTTTGGCGTGATGTAACGGCGTCCTGTTGTGGTTTCATGTTGAAATGAAGCAGCAACTTCAGTAAAGATAAAAAACTACGCCTATATTCAGTGGTTCTCTCTCTCTCCCTCTCTCTCTTCTCTCTCTCTCCCTCTCTCTCCTCCCTCTTTCCCCTTTCTCTCCTCTCTCTCTCCTTTTCTCTCTCCCCCCTGTTTCTCTCCTCTCTCTCTTTCCTCTCACTCTCCTCTCTCCCTCTCTCTCTCTCCCTCTCTCTCCCCTTTCTCTCTCTCCCTCTCTCTCTCCCCCTCTCTCTCTCTCCCCCCCCCCCCCCCCACCTCTTATCACCAGTGACGGTTCATCTTGAACATTATATTAATATATATTATATTAATAAAGATGAATGAGCCGCCCAGTGAGAGCTGCAGACCTGTGGGGGGAGGACAGAGACTGGGAGAGGAAGACGTTGAGAGAAAAGAGGAACAAGAATCTGCATCGGTTATCACAGGCTCATTGTGTAAAAGCAGCCTTCCTCTCCGAGTACAGGGAGCTTTAGGTGTGAGCTGTTTTGTACCAGTTAATCATTAGCATATGGTAAATATCATCAGAGGCACGAGCACATTTGCATGAGTCGTCACAAACCGTGAAACACTCAGCGGAAAATTTCCTCATGTTTCTGTTTGAGTGTCTGATGGGAACAACAACCCACCAGACTCCATGTAAATAATCACTACTTTTATCCCCGTAAAACACTCTTCATTCAAAGTGGACAGGAACTAAATAAAACGTCCAAAAGCCGTCTTGGTTCATCTTTCCACTGTTCCACCAATCACCACTCTGGTTTGGTTGGAATAAACTCTTAATTCACCCATTTACATGTGGAGATATGCTGCTCTATACATGCTAAAAGTAGTGATTATTTACATGGAGTCTGGTGGAGATATGCTGCTCTATACATGCTAAAAGTAGTGATTATTTACATGGAGTCTGGTGGAGATATGCTGCTCTATACATGCTAAAAGTAGTGATTATTTACATGGAGTCTGGTGGAGATATGCTGCTCTATACATGCTAAAAGTAGTGATTATTTACATGGAGTCTGGTGGAGATATGCTGCTCTATACACGCTAAAAGTAGTGATTATTTACATGGAGTCTGGTGGGTTTGGTGATGGAGATTTCGGGGCTGTTTCATGTTAAACTAAAAGGATTTATCTCTGTAGGGATCCATCCCATAATGTTGTCAGACACTACTGTCCTTTAGGGTTACATTACAGCTTGTTTCTTGTTTAATACCGGACCAGTTTCAGAGATTGTTGGGAAACTAGAATCCAGGTTTATAAATACAGAAGTTGTTCCCCTTTAACTGCCACCTGTAGTGTCACAGGGTATATTTTGACATATTCTACTGTCTATTTTATTAATATATGTCTTTCTACTTCTGCTCTGGGTTTATTATTGTGCTCTAACTCAACTTCCTTAACAGAAATATCACTAACAGTAACTGGCAGCGTCATTTCCACACATCCCATTGGCTGTCTCTGTGAGCAGCCAGGCAATGCATTCTGGGAGCATCGCGGGGACTTTACAGAGACGAGGCGTCTGCATTTGCATAAAGTTGAAACCAGGCAACTTTATGCAAATCAGAGGCGTCCATAAAGACTTTTAGAGGGACCATCACAACACGGGTCGGGTTTTTCTCACGTTTTAGTCGAGTGCTTCCTAAAATATCTCGTTCTATAAGACGGAGGGAGAGTCAGAACAAACAACCCCTCTCTCCCAGTACACAGTAGTATGTAGAGACAACAGTACACAGTAGTATGTAGAGACAACAGTACACAGTAGTATGTAGAGACAACAGTACACAGTAGTATGTAGAGACAACAGTACACAGTAGTATGTAGAGACAACAGTACACAGTAGTATGTAGAGACAACAGTACACAGTAGTATGTAGTACACAGTAGTATGTAGAGACAACAGTACACAGTAGTATGTAGAGACAACAGTAGTATGTAGAGACAACAGTACACAGTAGTATGTAGAGACAACAGTACACAGTAGTATGTAGAGACAACAGTAGACAGTAGTATGTAGCAGTAGTATGTAGAGACAACAGTAGTAGTATGTAGACAACAGTACAGTATCAGTAGAGACATCAGTAGAGTAGACAACAGTAGAGAGACAGCAGTAGAGAGACATCAGTAGAGGGACAACAGTAGAGAGACATCAGTAGAGAGACAACAGTAGCAGTAGACATAGTAGAGAGACAACAGTAGAGAGACATCAGTAGAGAGACAACAGTAGAGAGACATCAGTAGAGAGACAACAGTAGAGAGACAGCAGTAGAGAGACATCAGTAGAGGGACAACAGTAGAGAGACATCAGTAGAGAGACATCAGTAGAGAGACAACAGTAGAGAGACATCAGTAGAGAGACAGCAGTAGAGAGTAGTATGTAGAGACAGCAGTAGAGAGTAGTATGTAGAGACAACAGTAGAGAGACATCAGTAGTAGAGACAACAGTAGAGAGTAGTAGAGACAACAGTAGAGAGTAGTATGTAGAGACAACAGTAGAGAGTAGTATGTAGAGACAACAGTAGAGAGTAGTATGTAGAGAGACAACAGTAGAGAGTAGTATGTAGAGAGACAACAGTAGAGAGTAGTATGTAGAGACAACAGTAGAGAGTAGTATGTAGAGAGACAACAGTAGAGAGTAGTATGTAGAGACAACAGTAGAGAGTAGTATGTAGAGACAACAGTAGAGAGTATGTAGTATGTATGTAGAGACAACAGTAGAGAGTAGTATGTAGAGACAACAGTAGAGAGTAGTATGTAGAGACAACAGTAGAGAGTAGTATGTAGAGACAACAGTAGAGAGTAGTATGTAGAGACAACAGTAGAGAGTAGTATGTAGAGACAACAGTAGAGAGTAGTATGTAGAGACAACAGTAGAGAGTAGTATGTAGAGACAACAGTAGAGAGTAGTATGTAACAGTAGAGAGTAGTAGAGACATCAGTAGAGAGTATATGTAGAGAGACAACAGTAGAGAGTATGTAGTAGAGACAACAGTAGAGAGTAGTATGTAGAGACAACAGTAGAGAGTAGTATGTAGAGACAACAGTAGAGAGACAATGTAGAGAGACAACAGTAGAGAGTGTATGTAGAGACAACAGTAGAGAGTAGTATGTAGAGACAACAGTAGAGAGAGTATGTAGAGACAACAGTAGAGAGTAGTATGTAGAGACAACAGTAGAGAGTAGTATGTAGAGAGACAACAGTAGAGAGTAGTATGTAGAGAGACAACAGTAGAGAGTAGTATGTAGAGACAACAGTAGAGAGACAACAGTAGAGAGTAGTATGTAGAGAGACAACAGTAGAGTAGTATGTAGAGAGACAACAGTAGAGAGTAGTATGTAGAACAGTAGAGAGACAACAGTAGAGAGTAGTAGTATGTAGAGACAACAGTAGAGAGTAGTATGTAGAGACAACAGTAGAGAGTAGTATGTAGAGACAACAGTAGAGAGTAGTATGTAGAGACAACAGTAGAGAGTAGTATGTAGAGACAACAGTAGAGAGTAGACAACAGTAGAGAGTAGTATGTAGAGACAACAGTAGAGAGTAGTATGTAGAGAGACAACAGTAGAGAGTAGTATGTAGAGACAACAGTAGTAGTATGTAGAGACAACAGTAGAGAGTAGTATGTAGAGACACAACAGTAGTAGAATGTATGTAGAGACAACAGTAGAGAGTAGTATGTAGAGACAACAGTAGAGAGTAGTATGTAGAGACAACAGTAGAGAGTAGTATGTAGAGACATCAGTAGAGAGTAGTATGTAGAGACAACAGTAGAGAGACAACAGTAGAGAGACAACAGTAGAGAGTAGTATGTAGAGACAACAGTAGAGAGTCAGTAGAGAGACAACAGTAGAGAGACAGTAGTATGTAGAGACAACAGTAGAGACAGTATGTAGAGAGACAACAGTAGAGAGTAGTATGTAGAGACAACAGTAGAGAGTAGTATGTAGAGACAACAGTAGAGAGTAGTATGTAGAGACAACAGTAGAGAGTAACAGTAGAGAGTGTATGTAGAGACAACAGTAGAGAGTAGTATGTAGAGAGACAACAGTAGAGAGTAGTATGTAGAGACAACAGTAGAGAGACAACAGTAGAGAGACAACAGTAGAGAGTAGTATGTAGAGAGACAACAGTAGAGAGACATCAGTAGAGAGACAACAGTAGAGAGAGTAGTATGTAGAGACAACAGTAGAGAGTAGTATGTAGAGACAACAGTAGAGAGTAGTATGTAGAGACATCAGTAGAGAGTAGTATGTAGAGAGACAACAGTAGAGAGACAACAGTAAAGAGACAACAGTAGAGAGTAGTATGTAGAGAGACAACAGTAGAGAGTAGTATGTAGAGAGTAGAGACAACAGTAAAGAGACAACAGTAGAGAGTAGTATGTAGAGACATCAGTAGAGAGTAGTATGTAGAGAGACAACAGTAGAGAGACAACAGTAAAGAGACAACAGTAGAGAGTAGTATGTAGAGACAACAGTAGAGAGAGACAACAGTAAAGAGACAACAGTAGAGAGTAGTATGTAGAGACAACAGTAGAGAGACAACAGTAGAGTATGTAGAGAGACAACAGTAGAGAGTAGTATGTAGAGACAACAGTAGAGAGTAGTATGTAGAGACAACAGTAGAGAGACAACAGTAGAGAGACAACAGTAGAGAGTAGTATGTAGAGAGACAACAGTAGAGAGACAACAGTAGAGAGACAACTGTAGAGAGACAACAGTAGAGAGACATCAGTAGAGAGAGACAACAGTAGAGAGTAGTATGTAGAGACAACAGTAGAAGTAGTATGTAGAGACAACAGTAGAGAGTAGTATGTAGAGACATCGGTAGAGAGTAGTATGTAGAGAGACAACAGTAGAGAGTAGTATGTAGAGAGACAACAGTAGAGAGTAGTATGTAGAGAGACAACAGTAGAGAGACAACAGTAAAGAGACAACAGTAGAGAGTAGTATGTAGAGAGACAACAGTAGAGAGTAGTATGTAGAGAGACAACAGTAGAGAGACAACAGTAAAGAGACAACAGTAGAGAGTAGTATGTAGAGAGACAACAGTAGAGAGTAGTATGTAGAGACAACAGTAGAGAGTAGTATGTAGAGAGACAACAGTAGAGAGTAGTATGTAGAGACAACAGTAGAGAGTAGTATGTAGAGACAACAGTAGAGAGTAGTATGTAGAGACAACAGTAGAGAGTAGTATGTAGAGACAACAGTAGAGAGTAGTATGTAGAGAGACATCAGTAGAGAGACAACAGTAGAGAGACAACAGTAGAGAGTAGTATGTAGAGACAACAGTAGAGAGTAGTATGTAGAGACAACAGTAGAGAGTAGTATGTAGAGACAGTAGAGAGTAGTATGTAGAGAGACATCAGTAGAGAGACAACAGTAGAGAGACAACAGTAGAGAGTAGTATGTAGAGAGACAACAGTAGAGAGAGTATGTAGAGACAACAGTAGAGAGTAGTATGTAGAGACAACAGTAGAGAGTAGTATGTAGAGAGACAACAGTAGAGAGTAGTATGTAGAGACAACAGTAGAGAGTAGTATGTAGAGACAACAGTAGAGAGTAGTATGTAGAGAGACATCAGTAGAGAGACAACAGTAGAGACAACAGTAGAGAGTAGTATGTAGAGACAACAGTAGAGAGTAGTATGTAGAGAGACAACAGTAGAGAGTAGTATGTAGAGAGAACAGTAGAGAGTAGTATGTAGAGACATCAGTAGAGAGACAACAGTAGAGAGACAACAGTAGAGAGTAGTATGTAGAGACAACAGTAGAGAGTAGTATGTAGAGAGAGAACAGTAGAGAGTAGTATGTAGAGACAACAGTAGAGTAGTAACCTGTATGTAGAGAGACAACAGTAGAGAGTAGTATGTAGAGAGACAACAGTAGAGAGTAGTATGTGTCCCTGTGTGACATGCGTAGTACACCTCCCTGTAAGACCAGCACCCCCAGAATGCACCTGACCCCGTGTGTCCCCGGTGGTTTTAGTGGATCTGTCCCTCAGGGTTTCAGGAACTAACAGCTTTGGTTTCGCCGTGTCAGCGGTGGCCTCGGCCCGGAGGAACCGAGGCGTCTCTGAGGTTAACGAGGGCTCTATCACGGCTCTGGGGACTTCCTGTCCTCCAGTAATCTGGTGACTCCTCTGCAACAGAAGAGACACCTGCAAGGCAAAACCTGAGAATACCGGGCCGAACCAAGCCAAAACCTGAGAATACCGGGCCGAACCAAGCCAAAACCTGAGAATACCGGGACGAACCAAGCCAAAACCTGAGAATACCGGGCCGAACCAAGCCAAAACCTGAGAATACCGGGCCGAACCAAGGCAAAACCTGAGAATACCGGGCGAACCAAGCCAAAACCTGAGAATACCGGGCGAACCAAGCCAAAACCTGAGAATACCGGGCAGAACCAAGCCAAAACCTGAGAATACCGGGCCGAACCAAGCCAAAACCTGAGAATACCGGGCCGAACCAAGCCAAAACCTGAGAATACCGGGCCGAACCAAGCCAAAACCTGAGAATACCGGGCGAACCTAGCCAAAACCTGAGAATACCGGGCCGAACCAAGGCAAAACCTGAGAATACCGGGCGAACCAAGCCAAAACCTGAGAATACCGGGCGGAACCAAGCCAAAACCTGAGAATACCGGGCGAACCAAGCCAAAACCTGAGAATACCGGGCCGAACCAAGGCAAAACCTGAGAATACCGGGCCAAACCAAGGCAAAACCTGAGAATACCGGGCCGAACCAAGGCCCTGAAACCTGAGAATACCGGGCGAACCAAGCCAAAACCTGAGAATACCGGGCCGAACCAAGCCAAAACCTGAGAATACCGGGCCGAACCAAGGCAAAACCTGAGAATACCGGGCCAAACCAAGGCAAAACCTGAGAATACCGGGCCGAACCAAGGCAAAACCTGAGAATACCGGGCCGAACCAAGCCAAAACCTGAGAATACCGGGCCAACCAAGGCAAAACCTGAGAATACCGGCCGAACCAAGGCAAAACCTGAGAATACCGGGCCGAACCAAGGCAAAACCTGAGAATACCGGGCCGAACCAAGCCAAAACCTGAGAATACCGGGCGAACCAAGCCAAAACCTGAGAATACCGGGGCCAAACCAAGGCAAAACCAGAGAATACCGGGCCAAACCAAGGCAAAACCTGAGAATACCGGGCCGAACCAAGCCAAAACCTGAGAATACCGGGCTGAACCAAGCTTATCTCCACCAGACTCCATGTAAATAATCACTACTTTTAGCGTGTATGTATCTCAGGGTACAGAGAGGACTGGAGAAGAGACGTTGACATGTCCCCTAATGATTGGAGCAGGGGTCTGACAGCCAATCACACGACAGACGCCACTTAGCACCATCTGAATGGATGTGGCCCCCCGGCGGTCTGGGGGGGCATTTTAGGCCTTCATTTTCCATAGGACAGATGAAGATATGAAAGGGGAGAGAGAGGGGGCCGCAGGTCGGAGTCGAACCCGCGGCCGCTGCATCGAGGAGTAATTCTCATATGTGCGCCTGCTCTACCAACGGAGCTCCCGGGCGCACCAAGACTTTATGTTTTTTTTCATGAGGACACTTGAGTTCATGATTTTAAAGATTTTTTTTAGTTGAATTCCTGAATAAAAATAATAAATCATGGGCGCCCGCTCTACCAGGCCGCAGGTTTGACTCCGCCCTGCGGCCCTTTGCTGCATGCCCCCCCCACCAAAATAATACGTCATTTTGGTGCACCCCCTCCTCGTCCCGAATGTTACCCATGTGGTCCCCCTAACCGAGACTGAACCAGGACCCTGGATATGAACTGAGTCAGCCTGTTGCATGACAGTCTCTGGCTTCACCACATCTGCTCTAACGTGGCGATCTCGAACTTATCTCACTCTCTGACTTCCTGTTTAAACTGTTGTGTTCCTGATTCACATCTGAGCGTGTGCGAACATGCACACTGTGATGTCATCAACATGAATGACCAGTTCATTCCTACTTTAAAACACTACTGTTAACAAGCTGTAATGTAACCCTACAGGACAGATGTTCAGCATCGGTCAGCGTTCATAAAAAGTTCTGTTGTTGCCGCTGACAACATTATGGAAAGATGCACCAGACTCCATGTAAATAATCACTACTTTTAGCGTGTATAGAGCAGCATATCTCCACCAGACTCCATGTAAATAATCACTACTTTTAGTGTGTATAGAGCAGCATATCTCCACCAGACTCCATGTAAATAATCACTACTTTTAGCGTGTATAGAGCAGCATATCTCCACCAGACTCCATGTAAATAATCACTACTTTTAGTGTGTATAGAGCAGCATATCTCCACCAGACTCCATGTAAATAATCACTACTTTTTGTGTAGCGTGTATAGAGCAGCATATCTCCACCAGACTCCATGTAAATAATCACTACTTTTAGCGTGTATAGAGCAGCATATCTCCACCAGACTAATATTCCTATTGAAGATACTATTTCACTTCATACACACTTTGATCTTCTATTAAATTCTACAGTATTTCTAAGTAAGTAACATTTAAACAATAAATGTTAAATAAACAACTTAAAAACCTAATATGTATAATTTAACTGTTTTAACAAGAAGAAACAATGGTGTTAAAGTAGTATGTGATCAAATACTGTTAGAATTTAATTTGACTTCAAGTGCAAAGAAGTGACAAACACACAGAGACACACACCCAGAGACACACACTGGGAGTGGTTGCATTTCATCTCCAAACAACTTATTGATCCTCTGCAGATCGATCAGCTGACGGGAAATAAAACCGAATGAGCTAAAAGTTTAGACAGAGAGGAAAGACACACACACACACACACACACACACACACACACACACAGCTGATCGGTTGCTCCCGGGGCACCGGGCGGAGAGAAAGCAGAGACTCACCGGTCATCAGTCCTGCTCTCCGGACACAGCTCCGCTCAGTCCCGCTCCGTCTGTGGGTGTGCGTGTCGGTGCGTGTCGGTGCGTGTCTGTGTGTGTGTGTGTGTGTGTGTGTGTGCGGGAGGGACGGCGAGGGGGCAGCGGATCTCTCTCTCCGTGCGAGGCAGGCGGGCGGAGCTAAAGAAGAAGAGGAAGTCCGAGACAAGAGAGAGAGAGAGAGAGGAAGTGGTGGCCAAGTTTGAGGAAGTTTATCTCTGTGTGTGTGTGTGTGTGTGTGTGTGTGTGTGTGTGTATTCACTTCTGTGTATTTTTTACAGTTGATGTAAAGAACCAATTAAAAACCAATCAACATGAAGCCCCGCCTACCAACAGATTGATTGACAGGTCTGTTATTACCACAGTACCACATTGTGTGTTGACCAACAGACTAACAGGTTGTTGTCATGTTGTTGTCACGTTGTTGTCATGGTGTTGTCATGTTGTTGTCACGGTGTTGCTGCGTTGTTGTCGTGGTGTTGTCATGGTGTTTTCACGTTGTGATGTTGTCAAGTTGTTGTAATGTTGTTGTCATGTTGTTGTCGTGCTGTTGTCATGGTGTTGTCGCGCTGTTGTCACGGTGTTGTCATGTTGTTGTCATGGGGTTGTCATGTTGTTGTCGTGCTGTTGTCACGGTGTTGCTGTGTTGTTGTCATGGTGTTTTCACGTTGTGATGTCACGTTGTTGTAATGTTGTTGTCATGTTGTTGTCATGCTGTTGTCATGCTGTTGTTGTCATGGTGTTGTCATGTTGTTGTCATGGGGTTGTCATGGTGTTGTCACGGTGTTGTCATGGTGTTGTCATGTTGTTGTCACGGTGTTGTCATGGTGTTGTCCTTTATCACTCTGTAATTAAACGGATGCGTGAGAAAACATTTTTTTATCTTTGTGTCCTTTCAGTTTATTTGTGTCTCTTTGGGATCATTTTGTTTTGCTATGGCACACACACACACACACACACACACGCAGACACACACACACACACACACACACACAGACACACACACGACAGACACACATATATTGCTCTTGATGTTGTCCATGGTTGGTTGTTTTTCATCAATATGACCAGTGCAAAATGAGTATGTGTGTGTGTGTGTTTTCTGCGTGTCTGTGTGTGTGTATATGTGTCTGTCTGTGTGTGTATATGTGTGTGTATGTGTGTATGTGTTGAACTTCCCTCCCTGATGAGGTGAAGGTGTACCTGCACCTCCTCTCTCTGGCCACACGGTGGCGCCATCACACCGCCGATGCGTCACACACGTGCTGCCTTCGCGTACCGCCGGAAACTGGAAACCAGGAAATAAAGTGAAGAGAGTAAAACAAAACAAAAACTGGAAAATTCAGCCGGTTTATTTTCACCAGTCTGATACTTTATCACTCTGAAATACACACTTGTACTTATTATGTGTATTATGTGTGTATTTATATTTTACAATATATTTCTTGTTCTAGAGTTACACTATTTAGGTTTATTTTATTCTCCTAAAAAGAGGATAGAATAAGTATTAAATAGTATATAGGTCAATAAAAATAAGGATAAGTCAGTTTAATGATAAAAATTTGCACACATTTCTATTTTTAGTAGTCAGGTAGTATGTCTATATAACTGCTACAGTACCAAACCCACCAGACTCCATGTAAATAATCACTACTTTTAGCGTTTATAGAGCAGCATATCTCCACCAGACTCCATGTAAATAATCACTACTTTTAAAGTGTATAGAAACAAATAAAACACATTCATCTAACCAGACTCCATGTAAATAATCACTACTTTTAAACTCTTAATTCACCCATTTATATGTGGAGATATCTCCATAGACTCCATGTAAATAATCACTTACTTTTATCCTGGAGAACACACTTCATTCAAAGTGGAAAAACTAAATAAAACTTACATGGAGCCGTCTTGGTTCTCTTTCCACTGTTCCAACAATCACCATTTACTGGTCTGGTTGGAATAAACTCTTATACACGCTAAAAGTAGTGATTATTTACATGTGGAGATATGCTGCTCTATACACGCTAAAAGTAGTGATTATTTACATGGAGTCTGGTGGAGATATGCTGCTCTATACATGCTAAAAGTAGTGATTATTTACATGGAGTCTGGTGGAGATATGCTGCTCTATACATGCTAAAAGTAGTGATTATTTACATGGAGTCTGGTGGAGATATGCTGCTCTATACACACTAAAAGTAGTGATTATTTACATGGAGTCTTGTGGGTTTATAGACATGTTAAAGAAAAAGGATCATACTCTTTAACAAAAAGGTCTATATTACCTCATCTATTATTTGACAAACTATAGCTCCACACTAAAATATATAGACGAATTGAAGTTTCTTTTATTTTATCGGTGTGAATTCGGAGCTTTTTGTCGGTCAGTGAACGCAGCACAGGCGGAACTCCTCACGTCGGTTTTTTGTTTGTCGGTAGCAGTTTGGGGAGTTTGGGTCTCGAGCTGTAAAACCGTCTTAGCATCACACTCGGGACTCAGTTTGGATCGACCGATCGATGGATGTCGGATCGATGGACTAGAGGGAGACAGGTGAGTGATTTATGGGATTATTAATATTTAAATTAATCTAGCTGGAGTCTGAACATCTGAGGCCGATTCTCCGCAGCTTGCATGTGCTCCACGTATTAATGGAAAGTAACATGTAGTACAAGTACAAGTAGTACTGCAGTACTGTACTTCAGTCCAGATGTTGAGGTACTTTATTTGAGTCTTTTCTTTTCATGTTACTTTGTACTTCTACTGCGATACATTTCAGAGAAAATTCTACTTTTAGTTACTAATACACACACACACACACACACACACACACACACACACACACACACACACACACACACAGACACACACACACAGACACACACACACACACACACAGAGACACACACACACACACACAGAGACACACACACACACACACACACACAGAGACACACACACACACACACACACACACACACACACACACAGAGACACACACACACACACACACACAGAGACACACACACACACACACAGAGACACACACACACACACACAGAGACACACACACACACACACAGATACACACACACACACACACAGAGACTCACACAGAGACGCACAGAGAGACACACACACACACACATACACACACAGAGACACACACACACACAGATACACACACACACAGACACACACAGAGACCCACACACAGATACACAGACACACACAGAGACACACACACACACACACACACACACACAGACACACACACATACACACACACACAGAGACACACACATACACACAGATACACACATACACAGACACACACACACACACACACACACAGAGACACACACACAGACTCACTGAAAGAAACACACACAAAAGCACGCACACACACATACGATAACTGTCTCTTCTTCTCTCCTCAGACATGATGGATGGTGTGTGTGTGCAGCTGGTGTGTGTGTGTGTGCTGAGCGTGTGTGTCGGCGCTCACAGAAGTGACCACGCCCACCCTAACCAACATCCCCATCAGCTGGTTTCCGACGGCAACACAGTCACAGGTAGGTGTGTGTGTGTGTGTGAGAGAGAGCTCTTCTCCTCGTGTTTTTATCTAGAGATAAGCATGCAGTCATATCGGTCGTAGATTCCCCGAGATGTGTGTGTCTCTCTGTGTGTGTGTGTGTGTGTGTGTGTCTCACACACCCAAACACACACCAAAACACACACACACACACACACTCTCTCTCTCTCTCTCTGACCATATGTAGCCATGACTCTTGCTCTGCTCTGTGTGATGGATGGCTGCTAGCTGCTAGCTGTTAGCTGCTAGCTGCTAGCTGCAGCGCTAACGGAGGTTAACGTTAGATAAAGTTCTGCAGCCGCTGTCCTCTGGAGCCCAGTCAAGTGTGTGTGTATGTATGTGTGTGTGTGTGTGTGTGTGTGTGTGTGTGTATGTGTGTTGTGAGTGAAGCAGGACTGACGTGTTTACTCATCCTGTTTGGAGTCTGTTCTATGTAACCCTTCCTGTGTGTGTGTGTGTATTTGTGTTTGTGTGTCTTCTATGTGTTGTAGATCTATGTGTTAATAATAGAGATGATGTTTCTATGTGTTGTAGATCTATGTGTTAATATTTCTATGTGTTGTAGATCTGTGTTATATTAGAGATGATGGTTCTATGTGTTGTAGATCTATGTGTTAATATTTCTATGTGTTGTGGATCTGTGTTATATTAGAGATGATGGTTCTATGTGTTGTCGATCTATGTGTTACTAATAGAGATGATGGTTCTATGTGTTTTAGATCTATGTTAATATTAGAGATGATGGTTCTATGTGCTGTAGATCTGTGTTAATGTTAGAGATGATGGTTCTATGTGGTGTAATCTGTGTTAATAACAGAGATGATGGTTCTGTGTTCTAGATCTATGTGTTAATAATAGAGAGGATGGTTCTATGTGTTGTAGATCTGTGTTACTAATAGACATGATGTTCTATGTGTTGTAGAGCTGTGTGTTTAATATTAGAGATGATGGTTCTATGTGTTGTAGATCTAGGTTGATAATAGAGATGATGGTTCTATTTGTTGTAGATCTAGGTTAATAATAGAGATGATGGTTCTATGTGTTGTAGATCTGTGTTAATATTAGAGAGGATGGTTCTATGTGCTGTAGATCTGTGTTAATAATAGAGATGATGTTTCTATGTGTTGTAGAGCTGTGTTAATAATAGAGAGGATGGTTCTATGTTTTGTAGATCTGTGTTACTAATAGACATGATGGTTCTATGTGTTGTAGAGCTGTGTGTTAATATTAGAGATGATGGTTCTATGTGTTGTAGATCTAGGTTGATAATAGAGATGATGGTTCTATTTGTTGTAGATCTAGGTTAATAATAGAGATGATGTTCTATGTGTTGTAGATCTATGTTAATAATAGAGATGATGGTTCTATGTGTTGTAGATCTGTGTTAATAATAGAGAGGATGGTTCTATGTGCTGTAGATCTGTGTTAATAATAGAGATGATGTTTCTATGTGTTGTAGATCTGTGTTAATAATAGAGATGATGTTTCTATGTGTTGTAGATCTGTGTTAATAATAGAGATGATGTTTCTATGTGTTGTAGATCTGTGTTAATAATAGAGATGATGTTTCTATGTGTTGTAGATCTGTGTGCGATCGACCGGCCGCTGTGCCGGGACGAGCGCTCGCGGCTGAGTTTCGAGGCGATCCGCAGCGTCCACCAGCTGATGGACGACGACGCCGACGGCTCGGTGGACGTCTCCGAGACGGACGAGGTGAGACACGGTTGCCCCCGGTTACTGCAAGCCTGCTGGCCACAAAGCGTTGAAAAAGCAGCAAAACATCCTCCACGAGGCCTCACACACACTCACACACACACACACACACACACACACACACACACACACACTCACACACACACACACACACACACACATATCTACGCACACACACACATCTACACACACATTTACGCACACATGCACACACACACACATATCTACGCACACACACACACACAGAGACACACACATATCTACGCACACACACACACACACACACACACACATATCACACACACACACACAGAGACACACACATACACACACACATCTACACACACATTTACGCACACATGCACACACACACACATACATACACACACATATCTACACACACACACACGGGGTGCATAGATTTCCTTCTGTCTTCAGTGGGGGGGCAGACTAACTGAGCTACTGTTTCTTTGTGGGGGGGCCAGTTCCTCAGGGAGGACCTGCAGTACGGCGACCCCCCCCGAGCCAAACAGAGCAGCTTCCACCGAGCAGACCCCCACATCAGCCTGGAGGAGATGTGGAGCTCCTGGAAGAGATCAGAGGGTACACACACAGACACACACACACACACACACACACACACACACACACACAGACACACACACACACACATACACACTCACACACACACACACACACACAAGACACACACTGACACACACACACAGACACACACACACACACACACACACACACATACACACACACACACACACACACACAGACACACACACACACACACACACACACACTTTCTGTCTGTCTGTGCGTACGTGTGTGTGTGTGTGTGTGTGTGTGTGTGTGTGTGTGTAGATAACTGGACACTGCAGCAGGTGGAGGACTGGCTGCTCGGCCTGGACCTCCATCAGTACTCCCAGAGCTTCAGGGAACACCAGCTGGATGGAAAGGCTCTACCCAGGTACCAAACTGCACTACACTACCCAGAATGCCCCTGTGTGTGAAACTACTTCAGTGTGTGTGTGTGTGTGTGTGTTCAGGCTGGCGGTGAAGAACGCCACGCTGATGCTGTCGGTGCTGAAGATCTCAGACAGGAGTCACGCTCAGAAACTGCAGCTCAAAGCTCTCGACATCGTGCTGTTTGGACCCCCGCCAGGTGTTGTTACACACACACTTACACACACATACACACACATACACACACATACACACACATACACACACACTTACACATATACACACACATACACACACACACTTACACATACACACACACTTACACATACACACACACACATATACACACACACTTACACACACATACACACACATTTACACATATACACACATACACACACACTTACACATACACACACACACATACACACACACTTACACATACACACACACACATACACACACACTTATACATATACACACACATACACACACACTTACACATACACACACACATACACACACATTTACACATATACACACACACACACACACTTACACATATACACACACATATACACACACACTTACACATACACACACACACACATTTACACATATACACACACAAACAAACACACATACACACACACTTACACAAACACACACACTTACACATATACACACATAGACACACACATTTACACATATACACACATACACACACACTTACACAAACACAGACACTATCTGTGTATTATGTGTGTATTAGGGTCATGTATTATTATATTAGGGTTAGGGGGGGTTGTGTTAGGGTTAGGGTCAGGGATTAGGGGTTGGGTTAGGGGGACTTGGGGGGGTTAGGGGGGTCAGGGGGTTGGGAGGGTTGGGTTAGGGTTAGGGGGGCTTAGGGTCATGTATTATTATGTATAACAGCGTCTGAGTCTTGTGCTCTAACAGGCGGCCGCGGCCGGTGGAAGGACGCGGTCCTCGCCGGGTCGGTGCTGATGGCGCTCGGCGGCTGCTGGTTCGCCTACGCCCAGACCAGGAGGATCCGGGACCACCTAGGGAGGCTGGGGAGGGACCTGGAGGGTCTGCAGAGGGCCGAGCAGAGTCTCCTAGACCTGCAAGAGAAGTGGGTCCATCACTGAAAACACACACACACACTAGAGACAGACACACACACACACACAGACACAAAGTCACATCACTAACAGGGACGTTGACTATGCAACGCCATCACTAACAGGGACGTTGTAGAGCGTCCTCTGGGGGACAGACGATATTATCGGCCTGCTGGTATCGGTCGGGCTCTATTAGACTTATGAGGACAGACTAACCTGATCTGAGAAAGCCCGCTCTCCTGATCTGAGTCAGCTGCTGCAGTCACTAGGAGGAAGTAACTTCTCAGTGTCTCTGTGTGTGGAAGCTTCCTGTCTGAAGTCCTTATATGGTCAAATATAGCTCAGCTCAGTCTGCACACACACACACACACACACACACACACACACACACACACACACACACACACACACACACACACACACACACACACACACACACACACACAACACGTTCACACACTTGGCACAGGAACACATAGTGACTTATACTATGACTGTATGTTTTACTATTTTTTACTATTTTGACATACTATATTATGACATTTTTTTACTTTTTTTACTATTTTCGACATACTATACTATGACTTATTTTTACAATTTTTTACTTTTTCGACATACTATCCTGACTTTTTTACAATTTTTAACTTTTTTGACATACTATCTATGACTTTTTTTTACAATTTTTTACTTTTGACATACTGTACTATGACTTTTTTCGACATACTATAAGATGACTTTTTGACTATTTCAACATACTATACTATAACTTTTTTTTTACAATTTTTTAATTTTTCACTATTTTTTTACTATTTTTGACATACTATACTCTGACTTTCTTTTCTGTATGAGTGTAAGTGATGAGTAGAGTTTTAATAACTTGAAATAAAGTACAGTAAACTATATATAACCCTCCTGATGGCATCAGCCGTCAGTCAAGATTTATGAACAGCTGGATAAATTAATACCAGAGAAGAAGAAAATGCCTTTTATTGTTTTTATTAAAACATAAAAACAATATATTCTAACATTCATATATTCCACACAATAATCAATACATTTAAAACATGAATCCTTAAAAGGTAGTAATACAGTATGTCAAAAAAAAGACGTATAGAGTTGAAAGTCGTGGTGTAGTACGTGGAAAAAGTCGTAAAGTCTTAAAGTTGTTGTATATTAATATTGTATATTGTGTCAAAAAAAAGACAAAAAGTCACATACTATGAGTAGTATAGTCATAGTATAGTATGTTGAAATATAAAAAAAAGTCCTAATAATGTCGAAAAAAGTTGTAGTATAGTACGTTCAAAAAAGACTAAAAGTCAAAGTATAGTAGGTTGAAAAAAAAGTTGTAGTATAAAGTATGTGTGATAAAAAGTATTTCTAAGTCAAAAAGTCATTGTAAAGTATGTTGAGAGAAGCCAGAGTAGTACATTAGGATCAGCCAATGAGAGCAGCCCGTTGTCTCCGCCAGGCTGCAGCAGGCCCAGGAGCAGCAGCGCAGCGTCCAGGTGGAGAAGGGCAAGGTGGAGGAGGCGCTGCGGAGCGAGATCCACTCGGCCAATCAGGAAGCTCAGCGGCTCCGAGAGCTGCGAGAGGGGACGGAGAACAAGAGGAGCCGGCAGAGATACGCCGAGGAGGAGCTGGAGCAGGTACCCCCATCCCAGCCAATCAGGGGCCAGGTCGTCATTAGTCATCACATACTATATACTTCCTCTATTTCCCTTTGCACATAGTTTATATTTCCCATTTCACATACTATACAGTTCCTATTGTGTGTGTGTAGGTGCGTATGGCGCTGAAGAAGGCGGAGAGGGAGCTGGAGTCGCGGGCCCACTGGGCGCCGCCGGAGGCTCTGCAGACGTGGCTGCAGCTAACGCACGAGGTCGAAGTTCAGTACTACAACGTCAAGAAACAGAGCGCAGAGAGACAGCTGCTGCAGGCCAGAGAGGGGGTGAGGACACACACACATACACACACATATACACACACACACACACACACACACTAATGATGATGATGATGTCTGTGTTTCAGGCGGAGAAGATCAAGAAGAAGCGGAGCTCTCTGTTGGGGACGTTTCACGTTGCTCACAGCTCCTCGCTAGACGACGTTGACCACAAGATCCTCTCTGCCAAGTGAGTTACCTTTAAAATACAAAAAAGAAAAATAAATCAACTGTACTTTTACTTTTAGTGTGTATAGAGCAGCATATCTCCACCAGACTCCATGTAAATAATCACTACTTTTAGCATGTATAGAGCAGCATATCTCCACCAGACTCCATGTAAATAATCACTACTTTTAGCATGTATAGAGCAGCATATCTCCACCAGACTCCATGTAAATAATCACTACTTTTAGCGTGTATAGAGCAGCATATCTCCACCAGACTCCATGTAAATAATCACTACTTTTAGCATGTATAGAGCAGCATATCTCCACCAGACTCCATGTAAATAATCACTACTTTTAGCGTGTATAGAGCAGCATATCTCCACCAGACTCCATGTAAATAATCACTACTTTTAGCGTGTATAGAGCAGCATATCTCCACCAGACTCCATGTAAATAATCACTACTTTTAGCATGTATAGAGCAGTATATCTCCACATGTAAATGGGTGAATTAAGAGTTTATTCCAACCAGACCAGAGTGGTGATTGGTGGAACAGTGGAAAGATGAACCAAGACGGCTTTTGGTAGTTTTATTAGTTTCTGTCCACTTTGAATGAAGTGTGTTTCATGGTGATAAAAGTAGTGATTATTTACACTTCTCGCTCCACATATAAATATATACACACACATATGCATGTTTCATGCCGCCCCCCCCAGACAGGCGCTGGCGGAGGTGACGGCGGCGCTGCGGGAGCAGCTGCACCGCTGGCAGCAGATGGAGTCCCTGACGGGGTTCAGTCTGGTCAGTAACCCGGGGATGGGGGCGCTGGCCGCCGCCCTCAGCCTGGACCCGGCCTTCCTCGGACTGAGACCCCCCACCCCCCAACACCTCATACTGTCAGACGACCTGGACGACATGGACGAGGACATCCTGTCCGCCGGGACGCTGCAGTGTGAGTAGAGAGGGGGAGGGAGTGAAGGGGAGGGAGAGAGAGAGGGAAGGAGGGTAAGAGAGGGAGGGTGTGAGAGAGAGAGAGAGGGAAGGTAAGAGGGAGAGGGAACATCCTGTGAGGGTAGGTGAGAGAGAGAGAGGGTTTGAGAGGGAGGGTGAGAGGGAGGGAAGGTAAGAGAGAGGGAAGATAAGGGAGGGTGAGAGGGTGTGAGGGAAGGTAAGAGAGAGAGGGAGGGAGGGAGAGGGAACATCCTGTGAGGGTAGGTAAGAGAGAGGGTGTGAGAAGGTGAGGGAAGGTAAGAGAGAGAGAGGGAAGGTAAGGGAGAGTGAGAGGGGGAGAGGGTAAGAGTGAGAGGGAGGGAGGGAGAAGGAAGGTAAGAGAGAGAGAGGGAAGGTAAGGGAGGGGTGAGAGGGTGTGAGGGAAGGTAAGAGAGAGAGAGGGGAGGGAACATCCTGTGAGGGTAGGTAAGAGAGAGAGGGGGTGAGGGGGAAGGTAAGAGAGAGAGGGAAGGTAAGAGTGAGAGGGAGAGATAAGAGAGAGGGAAGGTAAGGGAAGGTAAGAGGGAGTGAGGGAAGGTAAGAGTGAGGGAGAGGGTGAGAGAAAGGGAGGGTGAGAGAGAGGGTAAGAGAGGGTGGGGAGGAGGTAAGAGAGGGAAGGTAAGAGGGAGTGAGGGTGTGAGGGAGAGGGTGAGGGAGGGAGGGAGAGAGAGAGAGGGTGAGGGAGGGGAGAGGGAAGGTAAGAGAGAGGGAACATCCTGTCCGCTGGCACGCTGCAGTGTGAGTAGAGAGGGAGAGAGGGAAGGTAAGGGAGGGTGAGAGGGTGTGAGGGGAAGGTAAGGGAGGGTGAGAGGGTGTGAGGGAAGGTAAGGGAGGGTGAGAGAGGGTGTGAGAGGGAGGGAGGGTGTGAGAAGGTGAGGGAAGGTAAGAGAGAGAGAGGGAAGGTAAGGGAGAGTGAGAGAGAGGGAAAGTGAGAGAAGGTAAGGGAGAGTGAGAGGGGGAGAGGGTAAGAGAGGGTGGGAAGGTGAGAGAGAGAGGGAGGGAGGGTGTGAGAGGGAAGGTAAGAGAGAGGGAGGGAGGGAGAGGGAAGGTAAGAGAGAGAGAGAGGGTGTGAGAGGGGGGTGTGAGAGGGTGAGAGAGGGAAGGTAAGTGAGAGGGAGGGGGAGAGGGGGAGGGAGAGGGAGAGAGAGGGAGGGAGAGAGGGAAGGTAAGAGAGAGGGAGAGAGAAGGAAAGTGAGAGAAGGTAAGGGAGGGTGAGAGAGAAGGAAGGAGAGAGAGGGAAGGTAAGAGAGGGAGGAGGAGAGGGGGAAGGTAAGGGAGGGTGAGAGAGAGAGGGTAAGAGAGGGTGGGAGGGTGTGGGAGGGGGGGAGGGAAGGTGAGAGAGGGAGAGAGAGGGAAGGTGAGAGAGAGAGGGAAGGTAAGAGAGGGAGGGAGGGTGTGAGAGGGGATGAGAGGGAGGGGGGGAGGGAGGGTGTGAGAGGGAGAGAGGGTGTGAGAGGGAGAGAGGGAATTAATTTGTTACTTCCAGTTGTACCTGTTGGTGCAGATCCGTTCGGTCTGCTCTGATGTTCTCCTCCACCGGAAGGCTAACGATGCTAGTTTAGCTAACAGCTAATTCGGCTAACCGCTAGCTGAGACAGCAAAGATACAAAATACAATGTCTTAGCTAGTGGTTAGGCGAATTAGCTGTTAGCTAAACTAGCATCATTAGCCTTCCGGTGGAGGAGAACAGACTTTCTTTAACTGTCTATGTGAACAGATCGTGCAGTGACGTAAATACGCGTTCATCATGACATCATCATGACATCATCTGCACATGCGCAGGACAGATCGTGTACCGACAGTGCCTTCGGTTAAATGAAGTGAAATGACATCATCACATTTGTATCCTGATGATGTCATAGCATATTCATAACAGTTAATCTCTGTGGAACTGTTGACCAATCACAGATCAGCTTTCCTTACTGTGAAGACTTTAATTAACGTAACACCTTTACCTGAGCTAACGGTCTCCTGCCCCCTCCTCTGATTGGTTCCTCGCCTCTCTCTCCTGATTGGCTCCCTGCAGACGCAGCATGGCAGATGGACCGGCGAGTGAGCGACCTCTGGCCTGGCATCACTGACACTCAGTCACCATGGAAACACTCTGGTTGGCCCCGCCTTCACACACACACACACACACGATGAGTAAGCTAAAGTCCCAATAAGTCGGTCTGATCACTGTTGAACTTCCTGTTTCTGGTTTGCTAAACAGCCCCCCCTCAGAGTCTGGCGCCCCTGCGACCGCGGACGGGAGACCCCGCTCTCACCTTCAGCTCCCACAGGTTGGTTGTGTTTGTTGTTGTTGATGTTGTTCTTGAAGTTCTTGTTGTTCTTGATGTTATTTTTTGTCATTTGATGGCGAGGGCTCCGTGTTCTCTCTCTCTCTCTCTCTCTCAGGGACATCATCAACCACTCGGGCTCTGACTCCGCCCTCCCTCTGTCTCTCAGCGAATCACGAGGCGTGTACAGCTCCAAGCCCCCCCTCCTTCCGTCCAGACCCCTCCCCCTGCAAGGTCATGTGACCCGGGTGGGCGGGGCCTCAGCAGGATGTCTGGAGAAGAGCTGCAGCCTCGGGGAGCTGCGGGGCAGCGCCTCCGCCGTCCTCGCCACCGCAGGCTCCACCCGCTCCCTCTGCATCCCGCCGGACGCCGGGCGGGGCACGGGGGACGCCGTGGACGCCGGGCGGGGCACGGGGACGCCGTGGACGCCGGGCGGGGGACGGGGCGTGCGGACGAGGACGGAGGCGACGAGAGCGAGTCGTCTCGGAGCCGCAGGAGAAACGCTTTTAACAAGATCTTTAAGAAGAAGCAGGGACGCCTGTGATTGGCTCTGCTCCGGACTCACTGACCAGCCGCACGTTCAATCTCTGAACGCTGTCACTGCCCGATGCTCAGACATAACGGTCACACCGAAGTCTGTGAAATCCATGAAATAATAAAGTTTCTCAACAAGATCTTTAACAGAAGATGGATCTAGAAGCCTGTGATTGATGCTATGCTCTGCTCAAAACACCATCACTGAGCCAGCTGTGATTGATGCTATCTCTGAACCAACTGTCACCATTTTTACAGAAGTCTCGCATCTCGTTAGCATCCAGACAGTTAAAGGTCACACTGAAGTCTGTGAAATCCATGAAATAATAAAGTTTCTCATTATGAACAATAACAGAAGATGGATCTAGAAGAAGCTATCTATGGTTGATGCTATGCTAACGTTAGCTCAAAACACCATTCAACTGACAGCCTTTGCTGTGATTGATGCTAACTTGTAGCTAAGAGCAGTGAACCAACTTCATTAATGGATCTAGAATGCTAACCATAGACAGTTAAAGATGCTAACTTTGTCATGGTTTGGGCAGTCGCCTTTAAATGTTGCTATGGTTTGTGTGTGTTTTTTTCACTTTTTTCAGACTTTTTTAAAGGTTTTTGTCACTTTTTACAATTATTTTGTACCTTTGTCACATTTTTGTCGCCTTTAAATACCTTTATTTTTTTATTTTATGTTTTTACCATTTTCCGATGTTTTTGTTGCTTTTTGGCTTGTTGCTGCTTATTGACTCAAATCTGTGAATCTGATGAATTTAGGTCAAATTTAGGAGTTGACGAGGTGGGGGGGGGGTGTCTGACGCAGCAGGATGTGAAGATTAAAATATTTATTTACTGATTGTTTAAAGAAACCAGATTTGTGTGGACTCCATTACCCAGAAATCCTGTCAAATGATGCCAATAAACTACACTCTCAACCTGGACTCCATGTTTCTGTGTCTGACGGATAGAAACAAGCTGTAATGTTACCCTACAGGACAGATGTTCAGCATCACGGAGAAACAAGCCGTAATGTTACCCTACAGGACAGATGTTCAGCATCAGGGAGAAACAAGCTGTAATGTTACCCTACAGGACAGATGTTCAGCATCAGGTAGAAACAAGCTGTAATGTTACTCTACAGGACAGATGTTCAGCATCACGGAGAAACAAGCCGTAATGTTACCCTACAGGACAGATGTTCAGCATCAGGGAGAAACAAGCTGTAATGTTACCCTACAGGACAGATGTTCAGCATCAGGGAGAAACAAGCCGTAATGTAACCCTACAGGACAGATGTTCAGCATCAGTTAGAAACAAGCTGTAATGTAACCCTACAGGACAGATGTTCAGCATCAGGTAGAAACAAGCTGTAATGTTACCCTACAGGACAGATGTTCAGCATCAGGGAGAAACAAGCCGTAATGTAACCCTACAGGACAGATGTTCAGCATCAGGGAGAAACAAGCCGTAATGTAACCCTACAGGACAGATGTTCAGCATCAGGGAGAAACAAGCCGTAATGTAACCCTACAGGACAGATGTTCAGCATCAGGGAGAAACAAGCCGTAATGTTACCCTACAGGACAGATGTTCAGCATCAGGGAGAAACAAGCCGTAATGTAGCCCTACAAGACAGATGTTCAGCATCAGGGAGAAACAAGCTGTAATGTTACCCTACAGGACAGATGTTCAGCATCAGGGAGAAACAAGCTGTAATGTAACCCTACAGGACAGATGTTCAGCATCAGGGAGAAACAAGCTTTAATGTAACCCTACAGGACAGATGTTCAGCATCAGGGAGAAACAAGCCGTAATGTAACCCTACAGGACAGATGTTCAGCATCAGTTAGAAACAAGCTGTAATGTAACCCTACAGGACAGATGTTCAGCATCAGGTAGAAACAAGCCGTAATGTAACCCTACAGGACAGATGTTCAGCATCAGGGAGAAACAAGCCGTAATGTAACCCTACAGGACAGATGTTCAGCATCAGGGAGAAACAAGCCGTAATGTAACCCTACAGGACAGATGTTCAGCATCAGGGAGAAACAAGCCGTAATGTTACCCTACAGGACAGATGTTCAGCATCAGGGAGAAACAAGCCGTAATGTAACCCTACAGGACAGATGTTCAGCATCAGGGAGAAACAAGCCGTAATGTAGCCCTACAAGACAGATGTTCAGCATCAGGTAGAAACAAGCTGTAATGTTACCCTACAGGACAGATGTTCAGCATCAGGGAGAAACAAGCCGTAATGTAACCCTACAGGACAGATGTTCAGCATCAGGGTGAAACAAGCCGTAATGTTACCCTACAGGACAGATGTTCAGCATCAGTTAGAAACAAGCTGTAATGTAACCCTACAGGGCAGATGTTCAGCATCGGGCAGAAACAAGCCGTAATGTTACCCTACAGGACAGATGTTCAGCATCAGGGAGAAACAAGCCGTAATGTAACCCTACAGGACAGATGTTCAGCATCAGGGAGAAACAAGCTGTACTGTTACCCTACAGGACAGATGTTCAGCATCAGGGAGAAACAAGCCGTAATGTAACCCTACAGGACAGATGTTCACCATCAGGGAGAAACAAGCCGTAATGTAACCCTACAGGACAGATGTTCAGCATCAGGGAGAAACAAGCCGTAATGTAGCCCTACAGGACAGATGTTCAGCATCAGGGAGAAACAAGCTGTAATGTTACCCTACAGGACAGATGTTCAGCATCAGGTAGAAACAAGCTGTAATGTTACCCTACAGGACAGATGTTCAGCATCAGGTAGAAACAAGCTGTAATGTAACCCTACAGGACAGATGTTCAGCATCAGGGAGAAACAAGCTGTAATGTTACCCTACAGGACAGATGTTCAGCATCAGGGAGAAACAAGCCGTAATGTAATCCTACAGGACAGATGTTCAGCATCAGGTAGAAACAAGCTGTAATGTTACCCTACAGGACAGATGTTCTACATCAGGCAGAAGCAAGCCGTAATGTAATCCTACAGGACAGATGTTCACCATCAGGCAGAAACAAGCTGTAACGTAACCCTACAGGACAGATGTTCAGCATCAGGCAGAAACAAGCTGTAACGTAACCCTACAGGACAGATGTTCAGCATCAGGCAGAAACAAGCCGTAATGTAACCCTACAGGACAGATGTTTAGCATCAGGAGAAACAAGCCGTAATGTAACCCTACAGGACAGATGTTCAGCATCACGTAGAAACAAGCAGTAATGTTACCCTACAGGACAGATGTTCAGCATCAGGTAGAAACAAGCTGTAATGTAACCCTACAGGACAGATGTTTAGCATCAGGAGAAACAAGCTGTAATGTAACCCTACAGGACAGATGTTCAGCATCAGGGAAAAACAAGCTGTAATGTAACCCTACAGGACAGATGTTCAGCATCAGGGAGAAACAAGCTGTAATGTTACCCTACAGGACAGATGTTCAGCATCAAGTAGAAACAAGCTGTAATGTTACCCTACAGAACAGATGTTCAGCATCAGGCAGAAACAAGCTGTAATGTTACCCTACAGGACAGATGTTCAGCATCAGGGAGAAACAAGCTGTAATGTTACCCTACAGGACAGATGTTCAGCATCAGGGAGAAACAAGCCGTAATGTTACCCTACAGGACAGATGTTCAGCATCAGGAGAAACAAGCTGTAATGTAACCCTACAGGACAGATGTTCAGCATCAGGGAGAAACAAGCTGTAATGTTACCCTACAGGACAGATGTTCAGCATCGGGCAGAAACAAGCCGTAATGTTATCCTACAGGACAGATGTTCAGCATCAGGGAGAAACAAGCCGTAATGTTACCCTACAGGACAGATGTTCAGCATCAGGGAGAAACAAGCTGTAATGTTACCCTACAGGACAGATGTTCAGCATCAGGAAGAAACAAGCCGTAATGTAACCCTACAGGACAGATGTTCAGCATCAGGGAGAAACAAGCCGTAATGTAACCCTACAGGACAGATGTTCAGCATCAGGGAGAAACAAGCCGTAATGTTACCCTACAGAACAGATGTTCAGCATCAGGCAGAAACAAGCTGTAATGTTACCCTACAGGACAGATGTTCAGCATCAGGGAGAAACAAGCTGTAATGTTACCCTACAGGACAGATGTTCAGCATCAGGGAGAAACAAGCTGTAATGTAACCCTACAGGACAGATGTTCAGCATCAGGGGAGAAACAAGCCGTAATGTAACCCTACAGGACAGATGTTCAGCATCAGGGAGAAACAAGCCGTAATGTAACCCTACAGGACAGATGTTCAGCATCAGGGAGAAACAAGCCGTAATGTTACCCTACAGGACAGATGTTCAGCATCAGGGAGAAACAAGCAGTAATGTTACCCTACAGGACAGATGTTCAGCATCAGGTAGAAACAAGCCGTAATGTTACCCTACAGGACAGATGTTCAGCATCAGGGAGAAACAAGCTGTAATGTTACCCTACAGGACAGATGTTCAGCATCAGGCAGAAACAAGCTGTAACGTAACCCTACAGGACAGATGTTCAGCATCAGGTAGAAACAAGCTGTAATGTTACCCTACAGGACAGATGTTCAGCATCAGGTAGAAACAAGCTGTAATGTTACCCTACAGGACAGATGTTCAGCATCAGGTAGAAACAAGC